>WURT03030434.1:0-34400 GCA_009936505.3 Holothuria glaberrima | reverse complement strand
TGTGCTGACCTTGAAGTTAATAGGGATAGGACCTCCCCATGTGGAATGTGAAGTTTGTAATTTTCCCATGCCTCTTACGCAATCACATTCCGATAACTTTTGATTGTTGAGGTGAAAATTGGTTATAAAGTTTAAAGAAAAACAAAGGACTGCTCATTAATGTGAGGCTATGACATCATATGTATGCTTGCTTCACGTTCACTTTCTGTTGAAAATGTGACAACTTGATCTGCTAATATCTTGAGAACTACATGTCGGATTTCAACGGGAATTTCACCAGATTGCTTAGAATAAGTACCCCTGTAATAAATCAAAACTTGATTTGAGCTTAGACCCTTCTTTTTAATGGCCAAGTTATTAAAAAATGGACAAAGTCCGGTGGACAGCTAACACAAATGGAACGCGATTCACGCAAAGTTCGTTAACGGCGTCACTGGTAGAAACAGCTTTGTACACTGAATTAACAAAAGCGTGATTATCATTAAAAATAACAACGTGGTAAATTTCGTTAACAGCTGCGTGATTAGAAGTATCTGGGTACTTCAAGATATTAACGACTTAATCGTTTTCAACAGCTAGCTTAAAGTTGATAACGTCCTTGTCGCTGTCAACCGCTAAATCTAGTAGCCTTGTAATAGTAATCAACAACTTGAAACAAGAATTAGCGGCGCTGTTCAAGTTTTTGCAAATACAATTAACGACGATGTAAATTGTAGTAACGACGCGATTGGTAGTAACAACGCAATGTTTAATCAACAGATCAGAAATTTCCTAACAACTCGATCCCTTGTTTAATGGCCCTTATAGTAAATGACGCCGTTCAGATTCAGAAAGCCGCTGGCGTGGCCTAATTGCTTTCACTTAGCTTTGCATTCCAGAGCGGTTTTAAAGTAGAAAATTCTTTTCATCTCGTTTTATAGGGCTCGGGGAGGCGGAGATGATTATTTTTATCCGTGAATGATCACTGGTGAGACCGGACGTGTAAAATAAGTACATTTAGACTGTCGACAGAATTAAAATGGTTCTTTCTTGTCAGACTTATGCCAGCTAATATCAACTGAAGTATACGCAGCTTCCTGTATACCTGCGAGGCAGTTGGACAGCCCTAGGATTACAGGCTGAGGGTGGCTATAGAATGTGAATCTACTCCTACTCCTAATGTGAATCTACTCCTACTTACGGCAGACGGTAGAATAGTCCCCTTAGGCAACATCCCCTTCAAAGAAATCCTACGAAAATAGAAAAACATGATAAATAATGCGGATTCCTAAACACATAATCAGTTCAACACTTTAAGAAGCTTTTCCAAAGGTAGCACCTTTATACATCCAAACCACCTCACACTAAAAGAGTGAGCGTGTCGGCCCCTTCTCTTTTCTCTTAGAAAGCACCTTTTGCCTTATGCCTGGTCAATTAATTAATATGATAGGAACAATATCACTAAATAACGATAGTTTGTAAAGATGTTATCAGTTCAAGGCTGTGATATCCATTTTTTTTTTTACCAAAGCCAGGCCTTGAATGTATCCCCCCTCCAAGATGGCACTTAT
The DNA here is from genome assembly GCA_009936505.3 of Holothuria glaberrima. Lineage (NCBI taxonomy): Eukaryota > Metazoa > Echinodermata > Holothuroidea > Aspidochirotida > Holothuriidae > Holothuria > Holothuria glaberrima. The sequence continues at coordinate 32,850 of WURT03030434.1, read as the reverse complement.
CGACAGGTGAAAAAGAAGGGTTCTATATATATATATATATATATATATATATATATATTATATCGCAACGTTTTTCCTCCTTTGAAAGGTGTGATCGTTGAGTCCTGGACATGGTAGCGATTTGGCCTGTACCATTGTGGAGTCTTGGCCTAAGTTGTTTTTTTTGTCACTGGCCACTACAGTTGACAGCTCAAAAAAAGTCATATGAGCCTTAATTAAGAAACAACATGAAAACATTTTCATTTAACAATAAAAAGTTGTGACCAGGAAACGACTGACCCATGAATGCTTTCATGAGAAAATGAAGAGTTTTGCAACGCTACATAACAAAAGGTAAAACAACGTAGTGAATTAGCATACGCCAGGATAATCTATGAGGAGGGACAATGCACCACGGGGTAGGAAAGAAATTGCGAGGCGGCGTTTGAGCTCTCCCACTTTCAGACAGTTACAACGTCCACAGACTAAAATGTAAAACTCGTGGACTGAGTCACTGAATGCCTTAGGTCCATCAAACAAAACCTTCAAGTTATCCGGTAGCCACACATTTCAGTCCCCCATCAACCTGCTCGATAAAGGATTTTGGCCGTTACCGCAGTCATAGTGTGCAGAGGTTCTGACCGCGATCGTTACATTATTGCCGTATTGAAGCAATTCAAAGGTAAACATTAGGTAGGTTACCAAACTGGTGTTTATACCCGACACATTCTTAAAGCAATTCTGTCTTGTAAAAGCACTCTTTTACAGGGTGGGTAGGGTTTATTATAAGGCAATAAAATATAAAGGACTAAGTTCTTTTTCTTTTGAAAATTTCAGTCATATTTGCAAGATAACACAGGAACAGATACTCTTTCTATGAATCCCAAGCCCAGAAGCAACGCAGCAACTACTTCATTATATAATGTCACAGATATCATCGGAGTAGAGCAGGATAACTTCGAAGCCGATAATCCGATAAGTAAATCACCAATGTCTTGCATTCCTGTGGAAGAGAGAAAAGAACAGAAAGTTCCAAGCAAAAGTACAGAAAAACCTAGCAAAAGATATCACGGCGTCAAAGTGTTACCAACGAAATAAAGTTGGTTCACTTACATATTCGTCAAGAGAGTTGACCAAGTTGGTTTGCAAGGAGAGATCTTTATCTTTAATGTGTGGATTTCCTTGTCAGCTCAGAAAAAGTTTTTCTCAAACTTTTTTAGGGAAAAAAAAAACAAATACATGTCGAGGTAATGTAGTGGGTAAATTTAATGTATAGGCTGAGTTTTGAATGGTACATGCTTTACATTTTTTCTTCAAGATAAAGCCCCCAAAAGAATTTTCATGTTTACCTTTAAAACTGAATTTGTCTGTAGTCTCCTGGTTGTAAATTAAAGTTATGGTAACTCGATGACTCTTATCTTTTGGCAGAGTTACTTATGCTAAACAGGATGTGGTTCCAACTTGTGATGTTTGCTTTATAACCGTTTACGGAGATTCAACATATTACATTAAACTTGAAATGCATATGCTAAAGATAGGATTGAACATACTGTGAAACCTATCAGTGACATGCATGTAGTGCGCTTTTCCTAACGATTTAACGTTTTGAGGGTAAGAAGGCCGTTTTTCGTATTTAAAAAATATCTTCCCGCTCGGTTAATATGAAAAATTTTTGAAAGTGTCTTTCTCTATGACATTAGCATCGACTTAACATACTGTCAGACTATGGTAATCATCAATCGTTATTTCTTCTATTCTCTACTTTCATAAACGTTACGAGAAAATTGTTGTGGGAAATATACAACCTAATATATACAGACTGCACACATTATTTTAAAAACACGTAATCATCAAATTTTGTAAGTACATTACATCTTACAGAGTAAGGAAGTAAATTTGATGCACTTTCCGAACTTCAATGCAAATCATCAGTCGTGCATTAAGCCTTTAAAATTTGATAAGTAAGCTCTTAGGCCCTTTTCGAAAGTTGAAGGGACTTAGGAAAAAGAGTTAGGTAGGTTGCATTAAAATAGAATATGCGTATGTTTAGCAAGTTTATGTTATTATAACCAAAGAGATGTCAGTTTTTCATATCACATAATTCTGTTTTGGAAGATTTATTTTCAAATCAAGAATAAACAAAAAAAAAAAAAAAAAACAATGTGGCAGTTCAAACCCGGAGGCTCAATTAATAAATTTTAATCTTACAAAAAATAAATTAGTAATAAGTTAAGTTGTTGGCTTTTTTGTGAAAAAAATAACGGACAAGTTGCTTCTAAAATACTTAAAAATTGTAACAAATAACATGTAACAAAAATCCATCTCTCACATAATTATTGGGTATTACAAATAATTTTTAGTCTCTCTAACCAAAGTTTAACTGCACATTCCACTTTTTCAGGGTATGTAATAATTAACCTATTAGGATAAAGGAGTTTACTTTATTTGTTGCGCTCCTATCTCCTCACCTTTGCAATGTTTATCACATTTGCAAATTTTAGAACAGTGAGAAGCTATTCATTGAAGATACAGTAGCTCAGATACATAACCTTACTTTACGTATTCTTTCTTGTCTGTTGACTTCTTAAACCAGCTTATAATCTTTTTTTGCATATTTTTATTTTTATTGCATATCTTATTTTTATGGTTTGGATATAACTTGGTTTACTTGCTTGTCCGAATGTTTCAACGGCGCCGAAGGCTCTGAGGGAGGGCGAAGCGCTCCCGTCGAAGGCGTAGGGTCCAGGGAACTGCCTTAGGGTCCCAGCTGGGGTCCAGGGGCAACGCCCCGGTTGGGGTCCTGGGGGGCGAAGCCCCGGAAGCTCTGCGATATTTAACAAACTGGGGGTATTAGAACGAAGCATTAAGCTACCTTCACATGGTATCTCAAATATTGATAAATGATGAAACCTTTTTTGTTTAATAATACTTTTAAACATTTTTAACCGTCGTGGTTCTTTTTTCTGTTGCAGTGATGAGCACTAAACAGGCTATTTTTGAAAGTTTGTGGTGATATTTTCCAACTTCAATTTTTATGCCGCGGGATGGTGCGATATGAAGCACTAGTTAGTTTCTCCGCAATGTTAGTTTTGCCAAAAGTGCGAGTTTCAAGCAGTTCTCAACATTGCAACTGCACCTTAGGCCTAGGTGCTATGTTTTAATTTTTTCTGACAAGTGCTTCCATGCAGTCGCTGATTCCAGACCGCACCCAAGCATGTTCTCGTAAAGATAAAAGGGAATGCAAGGAAAGCAACAAACCTTGCCAGATTCTGCAGTGACATCCTTTAAGCCATTAGTACTTCAGTTCTTCAGTTCTATCCAGCTATAACGCCTTCTATTTCCAACATACTGGATTTATTCTACGTTAAAGGTTCCACAAATATTGAAGTCGTGATTCAATAGAAACACGAAAATGAAACGTTGCGAAATTCTAATAACTTGTTTTCCCTATCTTTTGGAAGATTCTTCAACCTAACCATCGTGGCAAATGTATGTTGTAAGGAAAAAGATTTTTCAGTTTTTTTCGTCTGGGAGCCTTACTGGGTAGGATGAAAAACGTACTCCACGAAGAGGACCATGAAGTCGCACCATCAAATTTCTTTGTTTGCTCTTAAGAAGGGCAGATTTTTTAATAAAAACTTTTCAAGATTTCTTAATGAAAACAAAAATATGAAATCTTTTGCAATATAATCCCAACTTTTTCGGCTCGCTTCGTGCGCCTTATATTTTGCGATCGGCATCATGTCGGCAACCAATTGCTTCCGTCGGGGCTTAGATTAGCTGGCCCCTAGTCAGGGCGCTTGGCCCTCATGTCGGTAAATCCAAGCACCATCCCTGGCTGAGCCTGCATGCAGTTTTTCCTTTGGGCAATGAAGTATACCCCCAAATATTGAAACATCTGACATCATTTTTGCATCTGGCTCTCCTCCTCCTCCTCTTAGACTCCTCACCAGGATAAGAGAAAACTTTTAGGCCAGATATCCCCCATTTTCAAAATCAAATCGACGCCCCTGGTTATTGGTATTTTGTAGTTTTATTAACTACAGAGGTATGGGAAAATAATGCAAGATTTGGGGTAGATGGAAGGGGAGGTGACGTGTGCATGGTGTCTTGTTAAATGATAACACTTTGACAAAATGTCGGTACATTCACTATATGCTGTCGGTACGTTTACCTTATTTTCATCCTTGCCCCCCCCCCCACTTCTATTACCCCAGTTACACTACTGGCCCACCAGCTGAGTGAAAACCTACGTGAAGACGATACATACAGTATGAGTGGCCTATTTGGTCCTACTCGCTTGGTATCGAATTTTCCTCCAAGACTGTTCTTCCAAAAGGGACGATTTTGTAAACTTTCGACTGTATTCATGACGCAAGTGAGGTTTCTTTCAGTGCACATGCATAACAGCAAGCTGCAGTTAATATTCAGGTTATCGTTTGTGAGAGCGCACTACTGTTACAACGTACGATTCACATGGTTGACTGATTAACTGTTGTATTTATACAGTGCGACAGAGCGAGACTAGGGAAGGCAAGCCGAAATCTGGCCATACTTCGAAGAAATTGACCAATCACATTTCGTAATTTCAGCAAATAAAATGTAAGTGCACATGCTCTCACCGTGTTGAGCGGGCAGATTACAATCTGCCCATGATTTTTCGCGATGGATTAAGGTATCGTATGCTAAATCGGAAAACTGCTTTTTGGTGTGTAGGCAAAAAAGGCAAATACGTTCACTGCACAGACAACCTTCTCTTAGAGTGAAGAGGGATATACTGGAAAGTGATAGGAAAGAAATAAGTAGAATTATAATCAGTGTTTTCACCCATCTTCTAATCTGATCATTATTGTTAGGAATTTCTTGGAGGGGCACTGCCCAAGTTACTCACTGACACGAGCCGCTACTGGTTTTTATTCAACTAATATTTTAATTTAATATTCCAATTCAATGAAACAGTTTTTATGACTGTGGTGTTAAAAGAGTTGCAGCTGCCAGGCAATAACATAACAAAGTAAATGTAACAAAGGACGACGACAACTATGGTCGCTAGGGAGGAAAGGAAAGACTTTCTCAGTTACTTCAAGATATTTGTCAAATATGGCGGTGTGGGTACGCATTATGTGCAAGTCTCCTAAAGAATTGGAAGCCACCACTACCTACTAGATTTGTTCTAGTTCTGGTATGAACTGAATATTCATACATTGCACAAAAACCAATTGTCGTGACTCAGCCCTAACCATTTGTTTGTTTGTTTGTTTGCTAGCTAGTGTTAGTTTTGACTGATCCTCCCTTGCGGTAAATCGGCAACCCTCTTTTAACGTAACACATCTATGTACTAAGTGTGAAAAGATCCACCATCCCTGTTTTGATATATCTTAATTTTTCAAGGTTTTCGGTTTTTGAGCTCTGATGACCTCAAAAGACCTTTGACCTGCACTGAAAATAATGGGTTCTTTCTTTCAATATGATAATGTGGTATACCAAATTTGAAGATTGCCCATCATTGCTATCTTAAGATATCATGTGTAAAAGCAGTTTTGAAGAATATCGTTATTCCACCCAGGTGAACTCGGATAACCTTTGAACGTAACCCAAATCAATAGGGTTTATGCTTTATTATAGCGCATCCACATGCCAAGTATGAAAATTAGCACCCATGCTTCCTGTCTAGAGATATCGTGTTTACAAGGTTTTCGGTTTTTGACCTCTGATGACCTCACCTGACCTTGACCTCTAACAAAAAACATCAGGGATCTGTCTCTTTATAAAATATTTTTATATCCCAAATATCAAAATTATCCAATGTTGCTATTTTTGGATATTGTAAGCCAACCGTCACAAACAGACACACAAACATACACATGTTTTTTTCACAGACTTATCGAGGACCCAATTGTTATCTTCGTTGTGTTGGCTTCTTTAATCCCAACTTTAACAATATACTGTCTATTGTTAAACGTATGAGGACTTGAGAAATCTATTGAATTCCCTTTAGAGGACCAGGAAATCCATTTTTTAGGTACTCAGTCTGACAGCCAAACAAACCTACATACACACACACAATCGTCCGCGTGATTGCATAAATTCCTTACCATTCCTTTCCTTTCCTTCCCACACTTTATTGGTATGGTATGTGGTGTTTTTACAAATATGAAATCGGAATTTCACTATACTTTCAAAGAAATAAAGCAGTGCGAACAAGGAAGTGAAATGCAGTTTCGAAGATATCAAAGCTGTATAATATTGTATGTAGTTGAGCATTTCTCATTCTTCAGTCTGCATAGCTTACCTATGGACCTTTATCATCGACGTGTGAGATCCGCGCGAATTGTGAAAAAACAGTAGTGTATACACACGGGCCGTGACGAGGAATTTCTCTTCTTAATTGCCGTAAGCTGGAATTGACAAGGGAACCGTATTATACTCAGGTGGCTAAATCTAAGTTCTAAGTGCCCCCTCTCGCTGACATCTTTCTCTCTTCGCCTTAACTGAGATTCCCTCAGACTGGCTACTGAGGTGGGAATTGGTCCCCGGTCGTCTTTAAACACGCTACTAACTCTTAGATCTTTAATCTCAAATTATATGTCGATGAAATAACGTCTTGCACTGGTAGGTAAAACTTATTCCTTATAGTGCAGTAGTTACGAAGGAACACCGCCACTCTTTTGACAGTTAGATGCCATGACCCGTGACCATCTTAGCAACCTGATCACGAACGCAAATCAAAATGGGGGAATGACAATTTAACATAAAAACATGTTTGATTACAGGTGGATTTGTCCTCAACCTTCCAAAAGTGCAACTTCAAGAGATGGAGTGAGGAATGGAGAGGTACCCCATTGGTGAAATTCCCATTCCTCGCCCTATCTCTTGAATTTGACGCTCATGTTAGTGTTTTATCTGTACGTTTCATTACTTTCTTTCGTTTCCCATGTTTCAATGTTTTGCGTGATGTTATATTTGCAAGCACAAGATGTATCATTACTAATTTAGCATAAGCTATGTTAAAATTTTATTTTGTTAATAGCTGTTCCATCTGTCGTGTTCGTCATAAATTAAAAAGTTGAATGACAGATTACACTTGGCATATTTTGTCCAAAAAGTGTGGAAAATTTATAACAATGTTCCTGTTCTGATGTCCTTCGATGGATTACTGAATATCCCCTCAGCTGACAATCACTTATTTAAATTATGCAAACAAAAAGATATACAAACAGGGATGCTTTAAACAAGGGCGAAGCCCGGGTATTATATACGTGATTCAACTTGTGATTCAACTTTCAACAAGATTCTTAATCAACTTTCGACGCAACCGTTGACATGAAAACTCTCATGCAACTGTTAACCTGTTGCCTTTGTACCATACTAGGCAAGAAATATAACCATTTGCGTCACTGGTGTGGATCTCAGGGAAGGAGATATATCCCTACACAATTTGATCAAAAGGGGATGGCTGCAGATGTGATAATACCGCGATGAAAGCCTATAGATACACGAAGTTAGGACGTGTCCGTCAGTTCCACTGAAGGTTGCATAAGGCTCATCAGTGTGGACAACGCCTTTTCCAAGATCTTTCAGGATGTGTTCGAACTAATGTACATATAGCTCAACGCGTACCATGGAAATAACTTCATAGCCTTGGGTATCCAGTGATGTACACTGTTTTCTGCAAGTTTCAGGTTTTGTACCCTCAAAGGTGAGAGGGGAAGCACATTGATTGTCCTTACAAAATTATACTTTAACAGGTATTCTAGAAGCTATTTTCCTTTTTACAGAAATAAAAAAGAAAGCACATAGGCTAAGTCATTCCTTGCCGAAAGGGGGATGCTTTGTAACACAGAGAATCATCATCTCTTAAATTTACACTTCTTGACCACAACCTTTTTTTTTACGATGCTTTCACAATATGACCCCTGCTGACCTCACATGACCGTTGAATCCCACCAAAACTTAAATAACAAAAAATATTGAAAAACCATGTCTTAGAAAATATTTGTCTATGCTTCCTCCTTGGCAATGTCAATGAAATGACCTTTGACTTTCACCAAAAACAATAGGGTTCTTTTTCTTAACTTGACAAATCTATATACCAAATATGAAAAGTGTCCATTAATGCTACATTGAGATATCGTGTTTACAAAGATTTCAATTCTTCACCTCTGGTTACTTCAAATGACCTTTGACCTCCACTGAAAACAACAGGCTTCTTCCTCTTAACATGAAAAATCTGTATATCAAATTTGAAAAGTGTTCGTCATTGCTATCTTGAGATATCGTGTCTGCAAGCCATTTTTAAAGGTTTTCGCAGTTTTACCTCTGATGACCTCAAATGCCCCTTGACCTCCACCAAAATTACAATAGGGTTCTTCAAATCCATATACGAAATACAATAAGGGTCCGTCGTTCTTATCTTAAGATATCGTAATTACAAAGTTTTCTGTCATTGACCTCTGGTACCTTCAAACGACATTTGACCTCTACCAAAATCAATAGTATTTCTCTTAACATGACAAATCTATTTACCAAGTATGAAAAGTGTCCTTTATTCCTAATTGGTGGAGTCCAAAGTCATTTGAGGTCAACAAGTATCAAGGGGACAAAACCTTGATATGTCAAGAAGGAAAACTGTGACGAATCTTACACTTTAGATGTGAATTGTTCGAGTTGAGGAAATACTTCATTTTGTTTCTGGTGGACGTCAAACATCATGTGAGGTCACAACAGGTGAAAAGTTCAAAATCTTGTACTGTAAACACAATATCTCAAAAAGGATAACTGTAAAGGGATTTCATACTAAGCATGTGGATTGCTTATATTGAGCAGATGATCCTTATTATTTTTTATGGAGGTCAAAGGTCGTTTTGGTCACAAAAGGTCAAAAAACTGTTAAACATGATATTGTAAAGATTCTTACTGTAAGGAATCTCATATTTGGCCTGTGGATTGTTCATACTTGTTCATATTAAGAATGTAGATGACCATATAGGGTAGGTAATACCTATTGTTTTTAGTGGAGGTAACATGTCATTTTTAATCACAAAATTTCAAAAGGTCAAAACCAACATGATAACTCCAGTAGGATAAATGTTAGTGGAGGGATCTCATGCTTGCCGTGTGGGTGGTTCATGTTTGTAACATTATATCCATATGTCAAGGAATCACTAAGCCTTTTGGCTTTCTGGTTTTTTATACTTTGAAGGGTGAGCACGGTAACGATAAAATTAACTGTGAGTGCTTAATTTACAAAAAAAAAATATTTATTTGACTTTCATAACGTATTAAATTGCTCAGATTAAAAATGATGAAATTTATTCATTCATTATTCATCAATTTGAATAAGTCGATTATGTTATAATTTTTGATGTCCTTTTTGTACAACTCTCATTACCTGCCTTTTTTCAGGCGCGTTTGTACGGGGGGGGGGGGTGGGGGCTTTAGCCTCTAAAAATGGTGCAAAATGATAAAATAAGTTTTTCATATAGCCTAGGTTCTCAAGTAGCGACCCACTGGCCTTTTTCAGCATGCGACTCACTTTTAAATGACCCCAGAACACAAGCCCAAAGGATAAACGAGAATTGAGCTACGTGATCAAATTCTTGTTTCAATGCTATTGTTACGAAGTAAAACCCCTGGGAGAAAGTAACCCTCTGCCCAAAACACCTAAGAAACCTTGTTATAAAGTGTCGCTTGGCAAGTTATGTTGTAGTAACTTCTGCCATTTGTACGAGAATGGGTTCCTTCCAGATTTAAAGAATATGTAGTATACTGAGTGGAGGCACTACAATTTTCGAAGTTATGAGAAAACTAGGGGCAGAAGAAATAACATGGGGGATGACCCAACGGGGCCGAAGTCTGAAACGCTGCTCTATGAGTGCGGGGTTCGTTAACTTACACAAACGACTATAGATCTACATAATTATGTTGGATAAGGAACCAGACTTGTAAGAGCAAGAGGAACGGGGTAAGGGGAGGGGTAAAGAGGTGGGAAGAGAATCAGCCCACGCTCTGGGTTAGCAGGTCTTCCTCACACTTCAAATTATTTTTACATGTAGAGTCTTTATAGTGATAATCAGTTAATCACAATAAACAATAAAACAAATCTTAATAAATCAGAAAATGATCATAAAATGTTAACGAACTTAAAATTCTGGAGTTGTCTTTACTCATGTGTATAAACCTTCAAGTACAAGTACAATAAAGACAAAAGTATACGAGGACGCAGGCGCGTAGCCAAGAGGGTGTTTGGGGGGTTGAAACTGCCCATGACTCAAGCTTGAAAAATAAATAATGGCAAAAAACACATGATTACTACTAACTTTATTTCGTTTGAGGCACAGACATTGCACCATTTTGCATCTGGAGACCTAAAAAGGCCGTTTTTTCCAAAGGGGGAGTGGTTTCCCCTCCCCCTTGTGGCACTTCTTCCAAACCCCTCCCATTACACAATCCTGGCTAGCACGCCTGCTGGGACGAGATGATCATAAACTGCTTCTATGTTGAGTACGGCTACGAGCACAGTCGTGATGAGTATTTAGTACGATATGAGTACAAACAGTACAGAGGAATGTACTTCAAAACGAATACATTTGCATTTAACCAAATGTAGGCATATCAAAGGTCTCGAAAATAGGGAAAGACAAAAGCCAAGATAACAAGGCTAGCCTAATTTTTCTACTAATAGATAGGCTTATGTGCGAAAGGACGGTATGTTAATATTTTGTAGCTTACTAGAAGATTATCCTTAAGTAGACTTACTGAAGGGTTCCATGCCTAACGTAAAACGTGGCTAGGTCTTACATTGAGCTAGTGATTGTAGGAGGATCAGGGCCGTAGCCTAGAGGGTAGGGAAGGGGCTACCGCCTCCTGAGATTTCCAAAGCGTAAACAAAAGTTGACCTACTTGAGAAAAAATGCAGAAATGCTTAAGAATTCCACGGTCCAAATTATGATTTCAAGGCCCCTGAAACATGAAAAGTCGCATTTTCGGGTTCTTTTTCCCCCAAAGTTTTCCGGGGAGATCACGGGCCCCGCCATGGCCGTTTTCTATGTGGGTTTCTCTGCCTGACGAATAAAACCATCTTCCTCCTACAATAAACACCGCTTGTATACACCACCATATATACTGGCTAAAGATTAAAGAGCCAATAATTACCTTCAATTATTAGCTAAACACAATGAACTTTTAAAGTAACTTTTAATTAAAAGGGCATTTCCCGTCGCGGCAAACTTATTTGAACAACAGCTAAATCACACAATATAGGGGTGACAATGTCACCCTATCGCGGGGTTTGCAGCAGCAAGACGGGCGATGACGACGATGACGTAAAAACAAGGCGACTGAAGAGATAAACTTCTGACCCTCTTCTGAACTCTCTCACTCTCTTTCTATAATTCATTCGCGGAAGCAGATGGGCCAGAGTGGAATATAACGGTGTAGGTCAACGATAACAATCAATGACCGTTGTAGTGCTACGTACGTTATGTTAGTATTATTCACAGATATGAATACAACAATCAATGATATTCCAAAATAAAGTTGACAAATTAACAAAACAAAAGGTGCGGTTGGTTTCGGAATTAGTTAAGCCTGAGAATGAGTGAGTGGCTGAATTTGTGAGCTTGTGATTTTGCAAGTTCGTGAGGTTCAATCTGTAACGAAATATACTAACATAAAAACTGATAAATCGTCAATTACACAACTTCATTACAAACATTAGAACTTAAATACAAAATGATTAATGGATCTTACCAGTTAATCACCTTGCAAAACTAATTAAAGTCTATATAAGTTCTTTCAAGTTAAACAAACCTACAAATTTCTGCATCTCGTAGTTACCAAAATACTCGATATATGAGAGTACCAATATATGTGGAGTAGACCACAACCAATAATCAAAGAAATTCTAACTACGGTACTTAATTAAAAGCATAAATTAACTACTTACGACGTTGGGCCTTCTGCTATCCCCGTAACAAAGGACGTGGTTTTCCATTAAAAAAGGTATCGAAACAAAACGGTAAACACAATTATGATCACTCCTACGAATAACCGTTGCGATGTCGACTTGGTAAAGTTCATAATACCTAGGACTGCATGGCCAAGTGGTTAGACCATCCGACTTGCAGCCGGAAGGTCTAGGGTTCGAATCCTGGCCGGGTACTGCCGAAGACTTTAAATATGGAACCTACTGCCATTGTGCTTGGTGCTCAAAATAAGCAATGGAGTAGGGAAAACAAGCCAGTGAGCCACAACTGGAAAAAAGGCCGTGGCCGGCTCGACTTAAACCAATTGTTTAGAAACTGGGCCGTAAAACCTCATCTAACTAACTAACCTAGGACACACCTAGTATCGTGATACCAGACCCTGAGGAATTCAGGGCGAGTTCAACGGGAATATGACGTCATTTCTTAGAGAAAATAGTTAGCGCCTTTAAGATTTAGATACAGTGTGGTGGCTACCCGAGTGTTGTACTAAGAGCGCTGCAGGAATACCTGACCCGAGTACCAGCCTTGTAGGGGTGTTTTGCATGCCACAGCCGAAGAATTGAATAAATGATAAACAGCTTAGACCATGTTTCGAGTCCAAATATTCGCCAAAGATTACACCATTTTAAATCTAAGAAAAATAAGAACAAGAAAAATTTCTCATAGAGAAGAGGTGTAGAAAGATAGGATCATTTTGCATCCAAACCACCTCACATAGAAAAAAATTCTCAAAGAGTATAGGATGTCGTACCCTTCTCCTAGACAACATCTCTAGTGGTAGAGCATCCGCCTCTCACGCGGGAGGCCCGGGTTCGATTCCCAGGTCGAGTCATACCAAAATGGAACCTACTGCCGTTGTGCGTGATGCTCGGCATAAGTAATGGAGTGAGGGAAAACAATCCAGTGCCACACAACTCGAAAAAAGGCAGTTGGCGCCGCTAGATTAAACCAAGAGGTTATAAGGTGAGGCGTAAAACCCCATCTAACTAAGTAACTAACTAGACAACATCTCTTGCCCTCCGAGCAGCCATAAAAAACTAAGAACATCACAAAATAATGTCAATTTGTAAAAACATAATCAGTTCAGATCTTTGCCAACCATAGTACAAGTGTGAACCCAAGCCAGGGGCTTACATGTACCCCTCCCCTCAGTACATCCCCCATTCGCGATGGTACCCAGAGCATGTAAAAAAATTAAGGGTCTGCATGGGTGTTAACTATCTGTAGGCATAACAATTGGTGCTCCGCTTAGATAGCGTGATGAACTACGCCCTACAGATTTTGTCCAGGCTACGGGATACTAAAAGGATGTATACACATGAATACCCATCTGCTGTATTTTTGCAAAACAGATTTAGCCTATTGCAAAGATTTAATTAAACGCTGTGGACGCACGAAGTTTTGGGAACACGGTATTCGAGTAGTTTAATTCATATAATAGGGTCCACCTGCTAACTCTTACATTTTCACCGTGACTCTCATCAGGACCCTCGAAACGGTTTAATTGGAAGCTGGTTTCACTGAAAGTTACTTTCAGAATAGTTTCCAGGTTCCTTCCAAAATTAATAGGCTATTAACTGTGGTTACAAAGACAAAAAATCACACATCAGTGAATGGTTTAGTCCTCTGGCCCTAGCCTATTTTTGGAAGTCTGGTCTTGCCCATGCCAACCTAAGACAATATATAACGCCCGCAGCAAATAACTTTCAAACACCATATGTTTGAAAGTGTTCGTTACCATTGCAGTATTATGAAGAATGATATTATTTTTCCATGTTTGGCTATTCACATGTCCGCTTAATTTCCGTAACCTCCAAACGGACACAAACCCTTGACTTATACCAAACTAAAGTTTACCCTAATGAAACTGAAGCAAGTCATAGCCTTATAACGAAATGGTTACCAACTACAGTCTTCTATATTTTATGGCTTTACTAACCGAAGGATCATTTCATGGTTAAACCTAATCTGCTCCTTAAACACCTGCACGCATCTTTGCAACTTCTGATGTCCTCACTTGCTGTAAGTCTGACGGTAATAAGCCCCTAGGTTAGACATCGTTCTACAATTAAATTCCCCTCAAATAAATATCATTAGTTAAAGCTCCAGACAATCATAGCCTACCTTAGGCCTCTTAGAAAGTTGTTTGTTACAAGTACAAGTTGCCTAGGTCCCTAGAACGAATAAACTTAGCAGTCCCCTCCCTCGTCAACGAGAGTGACTCACGTCAAATTTAGTTAAGTCACAAGTTTAATATTACGTTAGGTCTAAATAATGTTTTCTCATAAACATTCACGTTAAACGTTAGTCTAGGCCTAAAGGTTACAAGTCGAACGTGTTTTCATGTAAACATTGTTGTGACAAATCCTTAGGTTTCAGGTCCCAATCGTCAGGTTCACAACAAGGGCCATTTACGAATACCTCACGTAGGCCTAATTTTAGTGCTGGCTAGTTACTATGACCTCTACTAGCCATAGAGCAGGATGTAGGCATGTAACGTTAGGGCTTACCAGCTTAGGCTGCTGTAAAGATCATTTTGTGCACTGTCTTTAAGCCAGGCCTAGTATGTGCTAAGCTGTACACTCGCCTGTACACTGGGCACAGAAGTTTTGAAATAACAACCTTTCTACCACATCGGTACTTTGGCAATATTTTCCAAAGATTTTTTAGAACCGATGTGGTAGAGGCACTCTAAGGTCGTACACTTTTTTCATAAATGCGAACTAAGTGGTTGCCTTTGCTGCCATAGTTACAAACCCTGTCTTCAGTGGCGTACGCAGGATTACTCTCAAGATGGGGGGGGGGGGGCATGCAATAGTTGTGTGATCGCCGACCTGGGGGAGAGGTCCTCCTCCCCTTTGAAAATTTTTGAAAAATTAGGTGTCCTTAGATGCAATCTGGTGCCACCTATGCTACCTTTTGAAGTAAAATTTGTGTTTTAAAATTTGCGTATTTTTAGACACTAAAAAATGGCATCTGTTAGGGCGCCATCGGGAGGCAACCCCTCTCCTTTGGAAATTTTTGAAAAATTAGGTGTCCTTACATGCAATCTGGTGCCTCATATGCTACCTTTTTGAAGTAAGATTTGCGCTTACAAAATTTGCGTATTTATAGGAACTTAAAGAAAGAGGGTATCAATAATCGCCGGCCTGGGGGAGGGGTCCTCCTCCCCTTTGAAAATTTTTGAAAAATTAGGTGTCCATGAATGTAATCTGGTGCCACATATGCTATCTTTTGAAGTAAAATTTGTGTTAAAAAGATACTTATTTTTAGGATCTAAAAAAAATGATATCTGTGAGGGGGGCATGCCCAATGGCTCCCCTGCGTACGCCACTGCCTGTGATCGCTTGATGAGTCAACTTTCGTGGAAAGCACAGTGTAGTGCAGGCACAGTGGAAAAGTTGACTGTAAAGTTGCAGCAAATAGAACATGTTCTATTTCCTGCAACCATGAATCAACTCAACAAAGTTGAATGACTTTCAAGTTGATTCCCAGGTGGCACTTTGCAACCTATATGTAAACTTGGTTGACAGTTGATTCGCAAGTTTAATCGCGTATATGGGGCCCGGGGTTTACTCAAAGTTAAATTTTGCTTTCTTTTCTATTTTGTATATCTATCCCACTGACAGCGCACTAGGGTCTCATTATGAACTTCCCGTACATTTCCACGGGTAGTCTCGTGAGTCGTGACTTCTGACTAGGTTGCCCACCCAGGGGACCATGTATCACTTCTGCTCCTATATTGGCTGCACTTTTGTTACGCGAAAGAGGAGTATGTGAAAGAGACACACATATTTCATATTTTACAACTTCTATGAAGATTACTGACTAGGATACCATCTCCCCGACATTAAAAAAGGTGAAGGGCACTATAATGCATAATTACCAAATATATTTTAAGCATAGATACCAAGCTCCTACAGAGATTCCTCACGTGACGTCATAATGGACTTGGTTTTACTTGTACCTCTAATAGACCTTATGCTTCGACGTCACACTGACGTCAGTTTGAAGGAAAACAATGAAGCACACGTGCACGAACGGCGTGAATTCGCACGCACGTGTTGTTGAATTACGCGCGTATATTATATGGTTGACAAATCAGTTGTCTGCATTTGTTGGTGTAACTTGCAATGATACGCGCTTTTCCTCCAAAGGAGGGTGCACTTTCTTCTCTGTGACATCATATGCATAAGGTCTTTAGACCTAATGCATTTACGTCACGAGATGTCAGTTTGGAGGAAAACACTGGAGCACACGTGCACGAAAGGGGTTGATTTCGCATGCGCATGTAGTAACTTACGCGGGTATACGACTGGTTGACAAATCAGTTGTCTGCATTTGTTGGTGTAACTTGCAATGATACGCGCTTTTCCTCCAAAGGAGGGTGGAGGGTGCACTTTCTGCTCTGCGACATCATATGCATAAGGTCTTTAGACCTAATGCATTTACGTCACGAGATGTTAGTTTGGAGGAAAACACTGGAGCACACGTGCACGAAAGGGGTTGATTTCGCATGCGCATGTAGTAGCTTACGCGGGTATACGACTGGTTGACAAATCAGCTGTCTGCATTTGTTGGTGTAACTTGCAATGATACGCCATTTTTCTCCAAACGAGGGACCACTTTCTGCTCTGTGACGTAACATGCTTAGGTCTATTTGGATATCAAACGTACTGCATGCGTAACAACTACACTGTTTACAGACAGTACATCGGTTGAGGCCTGAAAGTTTTGTTTCCTCTTTTCAAGGAATAGTGATCTATTGTACGCATGCAAATGTCACAGTAGGCCTGCATGGAGACAACGATCGCAACGAAATACTATCGTAATTATATTTAGTCGCTCACCTGATACAAAGGAAGTATTATTTAATCTATTATGTGGACACCAGGCCGGGCTCAATATTTCCTCTAAAGAATTTCAGACACCCATCAACAACAGGTTACGTTGTAAATTTGCTAGAAATCGATAACTAAACTGTATTTTTTTTTATCAATTTTCGATTTTCCTTGACAATGAGGCATATGCAACAAACTTTCCATCATCAGGGTGACGGTCTAAACATTAAAAGCTTTGGCCAATACATTGTACACGTTACACATGAGGGCGGCGATACGTTTGACGTCCAATGTAGCTGATTTTGTTTTATCACATGTATTTATGACGTCAGTGAAGAGCCTCTTGAGAAATCCTAAGATAAGGATCTCTCCAGAAACTCTCTGCCTACACTGTTATGGATAGACTCCACATGGAGACCCAGATTTCGGGAAAGGAGTCTTTATTTGACATTAGGGCGTTTCTGTTAGGTGATCTACCAACAATTGTTAGAACGCACTTCAGAAAATGCAATTTTTTAGTATAGAGTGGTTTGCGTGAGCGTTGCATATGCGAAGGTTACGGTACATTTTTCTGTGTAACTTAGCAGGAATACTTGATGCGCACTCCAGATTACACGAGAAACGAACGAGTTGGTTGTTCTCCCGTTGTTAGTGCGTAAGAAATTAAACGCACGTGTAAAAGTGTGTTACTTGAAGATACCATGGAAACTGAGTCTATGAAGAAGTCTATGAACCAGCCATTGTGCGTTCTGGTGAACTTATGTGGAATGACACGAGGAAAAATTCATTTTTTTTAAGTGGAATTTATTGAGGAGTGATACTTCTTAGATTGAACAATGTTCCAAAACAATAAAGGGTTAATCAACGAGGAACCGTACCTTGAGTAGAGGACAGAGTACGATCGGGGGCTAATGCAAGCGAAAACACGAAGCGAATCCCGAGTACTTCCAACGATAGCATTAACCCCTGGAGTGCATTATCCCCTCTTGAATGAAGAGGTCAAGCGTTGAATAACCCTAGTCTGATTTATAGCTGCAGCTGTGTGTATCAACACATGGTTCACTTTTTACAGAATATCAAGGCCTACCCTTGCACCAGGGAATAAATATGAGAAGAATGTCTCTAAGAGGTGTTAAATGTTAGTTTGTCTCAGTTCTATCATAACAAAGTTCTTTGAAATACAACTCCATAAAGCAAAGATCAAATAAGATCCTGTACACCTGTGGATCTCCCGTCTTCATTCAAATGCAATCTCAATTGAATAGTGTAATAAATAATGTCATACTCACCAACATATTATTAAAGATCAATAGGACCTCAAGTCTTGCTGATATCTCGTCTACGTGGATAATCCGTTTAGTTTCATTTTTTCTTCAATACGTACATTATAGTTATACTAAGAACAGTTTCCAAACAGTTTGAAATGGATTTGGGGAAGGCGGTGTTAGCTTTTTCTGCTGTTTTTGTGGTAACTGTTGTGTTGCCAACATTATGGCGATATTTTGTTCGGAGATACCAGTTGAGAAAGCTGGAAGGACCCAAAGGTCTACCCATACTAGGAAATTTGCTGCAACTTGGAAAAAATAACTCTTGTAAGTATCCTTTTACTAAATTTAAGTGTGAAATATTTGCGAGGCAAATGAAACTTGTCAAGTGTTTACAACATGGTGAATTTGCAATTGCGGGTAAGATAATAGTTAGACATTGAATTATTTCAGTCCACTTATGTGCCGGCCATAAGTATTAGTTTTATGTTTCATTCTTTTTCATGACAAATGACGTCCTACAGTGAGAATGCTTGTAAATTGGTATTTTGTAGAACTTGTAATTAGTGAGTACAATAGGTGGTCTACCAATCAGTCATTTTAAATCCCAAGGTGCAACACGTCCCACGAATTTTGTGTCTTAGACAAATGTTTACAACGATTTCAGTTTTGTTTTGTACCAATTTTGTACCATAAATTTTAACTTCAAAGTATAAATATTTCATAGCATAGTTTTATATAAACTGTTTAGTACTACACGCAATGTTAAAGTAAAAGAGATACTCGCAAAGTTAGTGTGAAAGAGGTTTCAATAATATTAATAAAATTCGTCAGCTCTAGTTTTCCGAGGGTAAGCGGGCAAAATAACTTTACGACCGCATCAGATTAACGGTTGATTGAGATATCATGATGTAATGAACTCGATATACTTGTAACTATAGTGACGGCAGTATTAGAATAATGTTTTTTAAAAGGTCTAGAAGGCGCTGGTAACGCAGCCGTTATATTTTTTCTTTTACAATTAGCAGAAGATTATGGGCACTTTATCATAAGAACAAAATGTGTACTTAGGTTTTTTACTACTTTATTGGGTCAAATCAAGGAAAAGATTCACACTTAAATGGTAATATTTGTAAATTGAAGATAGAAAAATTTGAACGAAGATAGAATATTCGTTATTTAATACATTTAATTTAGCTCTCCTCCCGAGAGCACGTTCCAAGGCTAATTTTGATGCATTTTATTGAAGCGTTCGTGGACATGAACTCTTAGTTGGACTTTCATTGCAGTTGAAAATCCACGTGAACATAACGCTCAATTATTAGGAGAAATGACTTATATGTAGTTCATGTTCTGATTTTCTTCTGATTATTTTGTTTTCTTTTGAAGCCTTTTTCGCAGCTATGACAAAATGGGCAGAGGACTACCGTGAAAAAGGTTGCTTCGTAGTGTTTGTTGGCTTGCGGCCCGTGGTTGTAATCATAAACGCTGAAGACACAGAGGAAAGTGTTTTAAGGCCCTATCACACATTAACGAATATGCTAAACGAACAACGACGAAAGCCGGAATTCGGTAAAGAAATCTTCTCGATGAACGAATTACTTACAAACATGGAACGAACGGAACGTACGCCGACCGAACGACTTGCGAATTGGGAACGGACTATAAAAGTTCAGTTTGCCGAGGGCCAACGAACAATCCCGAATGAGTACAGGATGTGTACCGTACCAAACGAATGCATAACCTATGAATAACGCACAAAACGAACCTTCAAGGCATGCTGTAACGGAAAGCAGTTCGCACTCTCTTGCCTATTGGATCACAGGTTGCCATCAGCTGATCATACAGCCCAAACTGCATGCGCCTCTGAGGACTAAGCCACTGCCTAACCCACCGTCGTCTCTGCTGTGTCCTGCGGAGCCTTCTCCTGTGCCTTTCATACGAACGTTGTGCATGCAACATGCCCAGGAGAAAATTCCTGTTGACACCTCTGGAAACTCCAACAGGTCTGAACTGGCATTGACAGGGATGAACAGGCAATTCTCCAATTACTTGTTGGAGTGAATGAAATTAACAGGTTTCAACAGGTACCCATTAAAACCTGTTAAAACTTGTAACCAATTCCCCTTTGTACATGTTCAAACCTGTTAAAACCTGTTCAAACTTATTCAACAGGTTTCAACATGAATTTTTCTCTGGGTGTGTATCGGTGCCTGCAGTATTGCGGCCCTTAGCTGAAGTCCCAATCTTGTGTGTCTTTCCATCTCTGTCGTAGGTCCGACTAGTACTGTTGAGAATTCCCAAGGGTCCGACCTTTTTGGATGGCCTCGACGGTCCGTTCACTGCCCGTTCACCGCCAGTTGCTCTCCGCAGTGATGCGTTAGATATTCGTTTGATGAACTGTATTCAGATGTTCTGTGCGTCCATACTGTATGCATTCGTTAGTCTACGAATTTTTATCCGTAATGTATTCGGCATCGACCCGTTATACATACGTTCTATGCGTCCCGTGTTCGGAGGCGATGCGTTGTCCACCCTCTCCATACCACATAAACGGATGTCTATCGTACATCAACGATTGAATAACGTACGAGTAGCCGGCGAATTACGTTCAAAACGCACAACCACCGGACACAACCGTTCGCGCTTCGTCCGTCGATCCCGTTGGAAGTTTTGTGCATGTTCAAAACATTTCAACGCACTCGCCATGTATGAACGATCACCACCGTGCGAATAACGAATTTGACGGACCTCAAACGATCACCAAACGAGTTCTCACGAACATCACCGAATCGCTAAAAATGGCGTTCGTTAGGCGTTCGTAGGAGCAATTCGTTGATGTGTGACGGGGCCTTAAAGTGTATCTTATGTAACGAAATATTTGGTGTCATGATTTCAATTAATTTACATTTTGTTAGAAGTGTTCATTACAACTTAGTTTGGTAGGTGAATTGCTAGATTACTCATTTAAATTTATGAATCGGACTTCGAGCAGCCAAATATTCTATTTTGAATTGTGCGAACGCCTTACAATGAAACAGTCTCATTTTTTCAATATGTAATTTGTATAAGTTTTCCATTTAATTACAAAACACAGATCCTCCTCTGCAACACGAATCTTGACAGAAAGGCGTACTTTTACTACCTTCTGCGATCATGGGTAGGAGACGGACTGTTCATGAGGTAATGATTTATTCCAGCAGTTATGATGTACCTATATATGTTCATTCGTCAATCTGTGCCACTGTTTTACTTGAAATTAAGAACAAAGTATAGCCCAACAAATACTAGGCACAGTACAGATACGTAACCATCATTTGAAATTAATAAAATAACACAGAAGCTAAGACCCCTTTTACTTGAGCCTTTTTGTATCGCTTTAAGTTTACTTATTGATTTACATTGATTACCATGGTTTTCGAGATGAAAAAATTGCTGTTGGCACTCTGTCAAATTGATTCATTTTTATAATAAGCATAAACAAAATAGCCTCCAATGAAATTGGGCAAGGGGAAGGTGGTTCAGTTTCCAATTGGATTTTTAAAAAGGTTTGAGAATGTTTTGTAGCGCTTTGGAGGACTCTGCATCCGAATTTTATTGAGTCAAATCTATGAAAATGTACTCGATGGCATAAAAACGCAGCATTTCACAAAAAGGAGGGCGCTGTTTAACAGAGTAAGGTTCGAGTTGCTATGAACTGTTGCTTAGCAGCACTGCTTGGAAACATATATTTTCCTCATGCATTCCAGAACCCGGAATCGGACTTTATGGGTCCAAATTCCGTGGAACTTAAAAACTCCCCTAGAGAGCTTTTCATTTATTAATTTTTGACATAATCTTAAACTGCAATAGAGTGACAACTTAAGCATATTGGTTTTAAAAATTTTATATAAACAATATGAAGAATTTTTCCTGTACATATGAGCATTTTGAATCCAATTTTGGACAATCAACCTCCAGCAACTTAAATACGGAAAACTCCGAACATTAGCGATACACTATAGAATGATCACCGAAGTTAGTAGCGGCATGTCCTGCACTTTCTGACAGTTCCATCTCATTATACACTAATTTTCAGTTGAAATGGAATGGCTTAAAGACTATCAACGTAAAGTGCAAGCGTTTCAGGAATCCTAAAAGAGGCTGGAAACTAAAGGGCATCCCGAAAGGGTGGGAATCCTTATATCCCGTACGAGGCACACCAAGTGAAGGGTGAGGAAGCTCCCGTCATACACGGCCCGCGAGGCCATTTGATAAAAGCAGCACATCATTCAAATGTTATTTCAGAAACACATGACATTGAATCAATGATAAGTTTGAAAGGAGAAATGCAGTCATCCAAATTTCAATTAGTACAACCTGTTTTCTTATTCATGATTGGCCATTTTTTATCATGTGACAGTATTTTTGTTGCTGAATTTTTAAATTTATGTAAGTTAACTTCTTAATTTACCCTCAATATTCAACATGTATGTTCGAAACTGTCTACTTCCTTTAACCCACAATTTATCTTGTTTAGCATTTTCCAGATGTATCAGCTAAAGCCACCGCCTAATACTACTGCCAATGCAGTTGTAAAGACACCAACTGTTTACCGTGCTGGTACGCTTAAACTAGGTGAAGAACCTGTGTACTGCTTGGAGTAACGTTGCACTTTATGCGTGTTACATGGGCCACTAAGCATTGAACTAAATTGCACTGACAAATCTCATCTAATATAACTGAAAACATTTGCCTGGGAACTGTCACTTCACGTGGATTCCGGAGATCAGATATCCTTCTTCTCCGAGGAATGGGTAGAAAATTTAGAAAGTGGCCCATTTACAATGTTAAGTTAAAAAGAGATAAAATTCCTTCCAATGCCTTTTAAAGATTGCGGATAAATGCTACATTATAATTCCCACAAATTTGTACATAATACAGATCTTCCGGGGCTTCTGGTCCCTCGAGACCATTTTTCCACTGAACTCTTCCGTGGGGCACCTAGGCAAGTGCCACATAGAGGAAGCTTCGTATTTTATCGACAGTTACGTTGGCATCAAGGGTATTATGCATATCAACATGGCCTTCAAAGGAAAAGTTCCCACACCTTGTGTAAGTGGATGGCTGCTGTTCGGAGTTCCCCATATTTTTTCCAGACTGAATGCTCAAAGTTGGAGTCAAGATGCTCAAAAGCACCAGAAGAGGTCTTCATATTGGTTTTATGCATTTTTCAAACCAGTACGGTTAACCTCTCACTTTAGTGCATTTGTTTTATGTTTAAAAATAATGTAGAGGAGTGTGTGGTGTTCCATTAAATTTTGGCCCATAAGTTCGAATTCAGCGTCCTGGAATGAGCCAGAAACATTTATTTTAAACAGTGCACATAAGCTATCGACACCTATCATTTCGAACTCTCTATGTTACAAAATATCGACCTCTTCTCTGTAAAATACCGCCATTTTTATGCAGCAAGCTCATTTTCAGAGTTTTAACCACAAACTTTGTATTCAGTGTCCTCAAAAGGTCTAAAACACATACTACAACCTTTTAAAATTCCAATCGGGAACGGGACCACTGTTTCTGTTGCGCAATGTTTGATCGCAGTTGATGCCACAAGGTTTCCTTTAGTCATGCGTTGGCTGTTGTAAAGGGCAAACGCCAGGAAATTACGCACGCGGGCACATAGTACCAATCACACTACGAACTGAATTGTAACTTGAAGCGCAACGGCTGTGGGTTGGCATATATCAGCCCTGCATGTCTGAAGTGATGCGTAGGTTTGTTGGGCTTTCAGCACCTAGCAACAAGTAGCCTACCAAAATGACTGTGCAAGCTCTTATTCTGGCAGGATAATGCAACTGTATCGTAGAACCTGTTAAATTAGCTTTCGAAGCTGACATGCTCTCTATAATCTCACCCCAGGTAGTAACAATTTTATTTGAAGCCCCTCCCCCAGTTAACTGTACAAAGAACACCTGTTTAGTACACCTCCAAGACCAAACCACAATAGTCTGCACTGTGTTTAAATTGCATGAGGCCTTAAACTGAAAAACAACTGCATGTGTGTGAGCTTAATAAGGTAGTTCGGAATTACCTACAGCGCAGGCGCAATGACCTTTTAAATAAGGTCAAATGAGGGGTTTTCACTATTTCAGTAGTGTTTAATATTTCTACCTTCATGGAAATGTCCTTTCAGTAAAAATAAACTTAGTGGATTCCAGTAGCTTTAGAGATGCTGTGAGATGTTAAAGGAAGCTTAGTGATATAAAATCTTTTTGAAAACTCGTATAAATTGGAACATTGTCCAAAATGAATCGAACTTAGTGCCTTTTCAGGAAATTTTCTTTCAATATATCGAATTGTTAGCAGACTTATGTGGAATGTCTTCTCCATAGTTACCGTAGCGTACGTACTCTTACTCGCACGTACGCCGGTACGGTCATTCAGTGCAGGGTATCACGCACTAGTTATAGGCAGATAATCGGCATGTGAACTCGTATATGCACGCACGCAAGTAGCTACAGTGCATATAGTGTGATCGATCAGTGCAGTGGTAGAGTACGCACTTAATATGGATTGTCTATATACTGCATGCACTCTAGACGGTGTGGGCCGGGTGACGCTAACGAACTTTATCATCAAGGATATCCTACATGGTCAGTGAAGGGAAATAGTAGATTATTTCCTTTACAATATTTTTCGAGTGATCATTGTCACACACATTTCTTCCATTCTTAATGTAAATGTGTTGTAGTCCTAACGTTAGAGTTAAGAGGTCGGGCATTTTCAATGTGGCAAACACTTTTAACGTTAGAGCGACAAGCTAGTTACAGTAACCCTTTCAAAAAGAGAGTAGTTTAAGTCCTAGTTTTCTCGACTCGTTATTATCGAATTAAATCTGTAGGTACATCTCCTGACACCATCTTCCATAGGCCTAAATCTCAATAGCCTAATTTTGTAAGCCGAATAGCAAAGGTTCGCTAAACTGCATGATAACGTAACCATCCTGAGTACTGTGGGGCTTACGAGTTGCAGCTAGCTACATGCACTACCGTCATCTTGTCTAGTCTGCATGCATAATGTACGTGTTGTACGCGTTGTACAATCATACAATGTATACAGTATGCGTATCGCGTCTATGTAATTTTTGCATGTTTTCATCCCGCCATCAGCCGAGTGTCTGCGTAGCGGCTCCCATTAGTTGTATATAGCCTCTAGCTCCACAGTGGTGGTGGAAAAAAGTTCGTCCGTTCCCTGCGGATTCCCCTCATTTGACCTTTGACCTGCGCTCCATGTGTTCATTCCGAAATACCTTATCGGGAACACAACTGACTGTTCAAGTGATCATTGACCAACAAGAGTGAAGCTTTGTTGTTTACATAAATGTCAACCAAAGTGCAGATGACTAGTGACTTCCTGGTTTGGGGATGTCATATCCCCATTAACAAAGATATTGAAACAGGCGAAAAAATGCAGTTAGTGACTTTTCATTGTGTGTGCTTTAACACCTTGAGCCTGAGTAAGTTCAGGAATGAGACTACACAAGAAGTGTAAATGCCGCAGAAGCTCAGTTGAGATATTTCATGATGTTCATACTGTAGGCCTCTCTTTCTTCCCAACATTCTATTTGTAGTCTTTTCCTTACATTCATCAACACACCTTCCTATGCAATTTGTTTCCGAGTTTTGAAAAGGAAGACGTCCGGCATACCGTTTTCATTGTGTCAGAGGTTTTAGGAAAATCCTTCAGTGAGTGAACGAAATGGCTAAAGATTTAGTTTGTAAAAGCCCTAAAGGCCTATTAAGGGCGCAAAAATCTAGTGATCCAGCTATCCAAATAATATCAGATGTGTCGTAAGCAATCAACGTATTGATCCATACTCAGTTTTATCTGATTTGAATAACACCAACAGAAGGCTGTTATATGGAGGCTTTTGTTAAAAGAATAAATTGTGGAACAGTTTTCTGTTGTACTGACAATAACAGGACGGATGGTATGTGTGCCCAAAGTCTGTTAAGATATAATTTGTGGTGAAGAAACTTAATGGAATAAGTATTAAATACAACATTGCACTAGGCACTGAAATACCGAAAATATGTGCGTCGGAAAATGTATTTTAAAAGGAAGAACGTGCTACATGTAAATAAACAATGGCCCCTATGTAAATAAACCGAAAGTTGTGCTGTTGGCACATTATTCGAACGATCCTTGGACTCACTGAATATTTCGTTGAGGGATAACATGGTAGTGGGCTTACTAACTGTAGTCCATCCTAGCGATATTTCTGCATGAGTGTGGATGTAATGTAGCTCTCAGTTTCGTCACAAGGGTTGCAACCTGTACAACTCTATGAGCATTAATGAAGCTCAAGTTCTGAAAATGTAAATCAACCTTATGTTGGTCTTACTATATGTCATTTCTCATTTTGCTATGACAAAAAGCCATTGAATTTCTTCGCATTTTCATTAGCAATAAAGGAGAAAAATGTCCAGAAAACCATTCCAGTGAATCAACGCCGTCCCTGAAGACTTATGCTAGTTATTAAGCACCCGAAATTCCTTAATTTATTACGGCCTGATGAAACCGGACGACAACTCGTTGTTTCTGCTTACCCTCAGTACAGTTTACTAAGTTAATATTGTAGTATTAATATCTTTGCTGGTTTGTTGCGATTTTCACGTCAGCATTATCTAGCAATTTACAGTTTAGCGGAATATAATACTCCCTGTCGGTTCCTACTGTAATGCCCAGCCTGGCTTACACCGATTTTAATGTGAAAATTCATTACACGAAGTGTAAATCGTAGTCCGGCATTAAAATGTCCTCTTAGCGTGGTTACCACTGCCCCACAAGCAGGCAAGGTGAATTTATATGGTTCGCCGGAGAGCCTGTTTTAATCAAACTTCATTACCAGTGGTTACATTTGACCACGCTTGATAATATTTCGGAAGCCAACAAGCAATTGTAACATTATCATAACATACTCTATGATAAAAGGTTGATAAACACACATCACCTTTCGTTCCAGAAACTTCACGTAGTTCTTTTTTGAACCTTTCCTCGCAACTGGTTGTCTGCATGCCCAGGTCTTGCCTCTGGCTACAAAAGGTCTACCTTTTCCTTTGTAACCTCTTCAAAAATAATTGCCAAGATATGACTTTTTAGCCCCTATCTTAGTAGATGCGGCAATCACTCGCTTTTCAGTATTACCTCTAAAAAGCTCAGTTGTAATTGAAAGATTCTACCTGCAAAGCTGCTGAAAGGCCTGACTCAAGTCAGGTTTCATTAATCCTCTCCGAGCAAAAAATAACCTCAAGATTACCCTTAGCTGCTAGGGTTATGACATCAAAAGAAAAAAAAAAAGATTATACGCCTTTCCACATAAGGCTATGAGAGAAGCACCTTAACCGTTTCTGTGAGGGCAACTTATGCCTTTAGTAATAGCAGTTTTGGTACTTTTGGAACTTAATGTCCTTGCGTCTTGTTGCGAGTCTCAATTTTTCCCATACTAGCTGTTTGACCTTTGCTCGCTGAAGCATGTCACAATTTGAAGGTCTACTGTATTTTTTACACTTTTCCTTAATTTCTTAATTTTTCCCCAGACATTTTACTAGTCAGTACGTTTGTTGCCATATTTGCCACCTTTTGCTCCGTTGGCGGACAAGTGTCCTCGCCATGTAGTTTACTTAGCACGGTGTCCAAAATACTGGACGACACCTTGATCCCATCGGCTTCTAGTCTCGCCCGTTTGGGTGCAGAGATAGGCACTTTGCCTTCCTCTCTCGCCTCTTTTACGGCCTTCATAACAAAATTTTCCATTTCTGGCGTCACTCCTACCGGCTAATTGTCATGATTATAATTTTCGCTTCACGAAGTTTAACACGGGTTTGCAATAGTCACTTGATTTCAGAATATTTATTTGTAATTATGTCATAAAGAAGTTACTAGAGACCGAAAGTTTTCCATATACACTCAGTGAAACGTAGCCCTTGATGCAATGAGCTGAAATTAAGCTTAAAGCAGCTCACAGAGAGAGAGAGGGGGTGGATATATAGAGAGAAAGAGAGAGAGAGAGAGAGAGAGAGAGAGAGAGAGAGAGAGAGAGAGAGAGCGAGAAGAGAGATAGACAGACAGACAGATAGACGTAGAGAGAGCGACTAAATACCATTAGCTAGTGAAGAGCATAAAGTAAATCGATGTTTAAAGATATCCTTAATTGTAGTTGCAGAAGATATTGGCTTCAGCAAAATTGGGAGCAAAGGCTCATGCCACCTCTGTTACAGGCTTGAACTGAGCTTTTCATCTTATGTTTACACTTTGATTTGACATATTAACGGTTATTTGATATTCCAAGCAAAATTTAATGGCCAAAGGCACGACTTATAAATTTTCTTTATTCATTGTTTAAACGTTGCTGTCATCAGCGTAGGACCAAAGTGGCTGTTCAGGAGGAAGACACTCACTCTATCGTTCCACTTTTCGATATTGTTGAAGTTTTTGGATGCCATCAATAAACAGGCTAAAATTCTGACGGAAACATTATGCCGCATGAACGACAAAGCACACGTGGACATTTCTTCTCTTATACCATTATGCTCATTGGACATCATTTGTGGCAAGTAAACTTAAATATCCTTAAAATACTCGATTAACTTTACTTAATAGGACAATCGTATGCAAGTGAAGATCTTGTATTTTTCAGTGATCGGTGATTTTAAATTTGTTAAAAGAAAATAGTGTATGTCAAGGTTTTGCTTTCGTTGTGTCTGGTGCCAGACGCTGACGAGCTAGGACACTGCATGTAAACGGGTGGCAACACGAACGACCTTGACATAAACTATTCATAGAACATGAAGTATATTAGACAAATAAGGTTAGTTTGACCTATCATGATCTCAAATGACCCATCATCTTCACCCATACCTCTAGGGTGCTCAATTTAAATGTGGAGCATCTTTATATTAAAAGTATGAGATCCCTCAGAGTTATCCTTTTGAGATATCCTGTTAACAAAATTTCCTCAGATGTCCTTTAATTACCAATGACTTTTGACCTCCACCAAAAGCGATAGGATTCTTGAGCTTAATGTGGAGCGTCTACTTGCTAAGTGAGAAATCTATCAAAGTTAAGCCACTGCATGGCTTTTGACCTACGACATGGAAGCGATATTTTACGATGTCTTAAGGCTCATTTTGCGACATTAAAATGTCCGCACAGTGTGCATAAGTGAGTGAGGAGCCGTGGTAATTCTTGATGTCATGGCACTTTGCTGGAAGTCTATCGATGTCGCAGAGTTTTGAACATGTTTCTGCGAATTCCGCATCCATGTCGCGGAACGTCGTAAAATGTAAGAAATCGCAAAAAGAGTTTTACAGTGTACCACGGAAGATCCTGGATAAGCGTAGGTCGCATCCATGTCTTGCGATGTCACAGGAACGTAACAGGACTTTCTGAGGCGCACAGAAAAGGAGGAGTGAGGGACCCAAGACAATGGTATCACAATACCGAAAAAACAAACCTCTTTAATTATGAGTCAGTCGAGGCCTAAGTACAAAAATTGATCATGATAGCCAGACCCAAACATTTTTTGCTGATATCTTGGACTCAGGCTTCCCGGGCCCCTGGCATTGTCCACGCGGTTCTTCTACTTTCTACGCCCTGATATGTCGTTGCTCTCATGACTAGTCACAACCATTGTGAACGAAGCGCCGGAAGTGCTAGAGCCAAATGAAAGGTAGCCTACATATTGTTCTTTCTTTTTTCTTTTTTCCGCCGTCCTAGGGGAGAGTTTTAAGGGGAAAGGGGTGTTTCAATCCTCTTTGAAAAATTTTTCGTCGTTGAAGATGATCATATGTTGAAAGATTCTCAAAATTCTGTGAATTTTTAGTTTTGGTTTGGTGTATGCGACGGGTGTGTTGTCTAAGTGGAGTAGTGACAACTCCTAGCCTTGAGAAACTGTTGTTTATGTTAGGTGACTTACATGGAAAATGGTGCTAAATTTGACACCTATTTGAAATACAACAATTAGTTAGTGATATTTTGGCCATTCCATGGCACCCGTTCTACAAAAAGGTATAACGACAAATGCATACTTACAATGTTTCATATCATGCTAAAAAGTTCCTGTAAAGGCTACTCGTAATACAAGCTTTCTCTAAGGTCTTTTCTTGTTGCGGGCCTAAATAGGTTGGAGATGTACCTTTAAATTTCGGAAGAGTGAACTGATTCGAAATTATTGCCTTATAACCAGCACATGCGGCGGGCGAATCGTGACGAATGATCGCGCAAGGCACCAAAAATTTGCATTAAAAATTTGCGTTTTTCCATGACAACATCCCATGCAGAGTTTGCACCGGGAAACTAACAATTCCCTACCAAAATTTATATGCTTGATAGACGGAGAGCTTTTTAACCTGACAATAGCTTTCAGTTTTCATGAAATATGTCTTCTTTTGAATTCAACTGTTTCTTATCTTGCAATGTTGTGCTCAATCGACCTATATATTGTCCTCACTAATTTGTAGTGCAATTACGTCGGAGACGGTATTGATAATAAGCACAGTGATGTAGCTGATACGCACAGTCCCGTACGATATATTCTGATTGGATGATGGTATTGTGTTGAGTCGATTATATCTCTTGTTATGCTTAGGAATTAGTTAGAGATTAGAGTTACTGTTCTAGACAGTCATAAAAAGATTCTTCCGAGACAGTGTTCATTTAACCAAGCGATGATGTGTTGGGAGCACCCGCTTAAATATTGAGTTTCCCAAAGAGGAAATGATTTTGAAAGTCTTAGAATTACTTGTGACAAAATTGATCAAAAAAGATCTATTACGCAAACGAAAGTACCCTTCAACCCATACCTCCCCCCTTACATAAATATATAGCTTAAACGCCTTTTGCCCTTATGTAAAAAAGAAGTTCGAAAATTTTCAGAAATCGACTTGTGACTCCCTCCCACATACCCCAGTATCGGCTCCACTGAACGATATAGCCTTTAAAACCTGACATGTCTTTGGTACAATGCAATTGATATAGTTTTAGTGCCTACCAGAAAGCTGGACATTGTACTTATGTATGTTTGTTCTGGAAAAGAAAGTTAAATATTTTGTACTATTTTTACTGATTATCAAAGTTGTTATATGCCTTGTAGTTTAACAAACCTGATGTTTTATATATGTGCTAGAAAGTTGATATTTTGAAACCGGTCTTTTCTGTATTAATTAGATGATTACAGCACAGAGAATGAAAGTGAATAATATTTGTTGAGACAGAGGCGTACAAAGGATTTTTTTCTGGAAGAGGACGGCGAATCGGAGAAAACGAGTTGGGTGCATTAGCAAACCTCCTTGCAGGACGCGCGGGCCGTCCAATCGAGGATGTTGCCCGCCTTAGTAGGTAGCGAATTTTGAAAAGAATCACCCAGATGTTACTATTTGGTGTTACATGTTCTGTTCCACGTTGGTATGTAGAAGGGAGGGTGGGGATCCTGCAGCCGTTTGTCCTTACATTAGTGCAAAACTTACAAATTTCAAATAAGGTGTTTTTTTTTTCGAAAATGGGGTCCGATGGATTCGTCCTCAACCCCGGGACTCCAACCCCCATAAGAGTAGGATCAATCCTGTGAAAGGGGAGGGACTCCCATTCCATTTGTGGTAAATATCACGTCAATTGGCTTCGTGTTCGTAAGCTTCTCTACCTGACAAAATTTTCCATGTGAATCGGCCTGCCTGAGTAAGCACCTGTGTTGAATAAAAAGTACCCCACTAAAATGCATGTGATCTCACAGTTTAAAAAAACACTTATCGAATCGTTTGATACAATGGTTTCTGGTACTTGTAACCACTTAAAAGTGTGCTCATTATAAGATACCAGTTGCAAGGTGTCTCTATGTTAGAGCCAACCGTACTGCTGGTAAAATCGAGTGCCTCAAATGGGTTTTTTTTTGTGGATCGTTCGTCGAACTTTTCCAAGCAGCTCCCTGAATTGCTCAGGACACAATCTTTAGTTGGTTAGCCGGATACTCTGGAATGTCTTCTTCGGCGAGTTCACTCCTCAGACTTTCACAGTGGCATGAAACTTGGCTAGCGATGGCCAGGGCCACCAACTTTGACGTTGCCACGCTTACACATTCTCCTGCTTCTTCACTTCCGCAGAAGTCGATATGAGCGACATCGTGGGTTTCTGTCCCATTAGCAGTGATGACATCCGTCAGGTGTCGCAAATAATTCTCTCAAAGAATCGTGTAGTGAAACCCTGAATCGTGAAAATCCGTGAGTCGCAGCATATCGCAGAAAATTGTACGTATCTCCCGCGAATGTTCGTCGTGAATAAGTCATTTGAAATCGTGAGAAATCGTGCAGTCGTGCAGTAAGCACCTAGCATAACACTTCTTGCGAAAGTGCTTGCGAGTTTTTGATATGTCTACTTCCGACGAACTGAAATGACCTTTAACATCCATCAAAAATAAAAATATCTTGAATTAAATGTTGAGCATCTAATTTTATGGGCATGAGATCATTCATCATTACACTTCTTGAGTTACTGTTTGCAAATATTTTAAGATATTTTTGAAGTCTCAAATTTGGTGACCTTGAAGTGTTTTTCACCTACATCAAAAAGATAGCGTTCTAGAACTTGATGGGACTAAAATTTTCTTCACTTTAACAAAACTTACACAGAAACAATGATGGGCTTTGAACTGCGGTCACAAAAAGGAGAAGGTGTCGCATACACATCAGCTCTACACAGGTAAATTTTGATACATATTTATTTATGTAGATATAAATGTAT
>WURT03030423.1:0-15302 GCA_009936505.3 Holothuria glaberrima | reverse complement strand
GCATTTTTAAATAGTGCTCGTATAGTACAATGGAAATACAGTAGAATAGGCTACTCTTGAATAATTCAAGTTAAATTGTAGTAAAATGAGGAATTATTGTTACTTGTAATGGGGCATTTGAAATTTACACGTAGTTTTACCAGGTTATTGCCTCTCTGTAAGAGTGGCAATTCCCTCGTGTTGACACGTGGAATCTGTAGTTTGTTCACGGTGCTATTCTCAGCAGATACAGAAGTATAGGTAAGCTATGTAAATACCACGAAAAATAAGAACGTTTCCTAAACTACATTTTGGAACGCATTAAGGTTTTTAGGATTTACACAGATTTTTCTAGATCAACTTAATTTTTAAATATAACGCTTTTAATACCTTATTTTCAGAGGAAATCAGTTTTTTGCCCATAATATCATGTTGATTTAATGTTTGTACATTCAAGAGTATAAAAAGAATCACAAAAGCTTGTGACTGGGACCATTTCCTACTGTTTCGATGCTTTTATGTGCTACCAACTTACATTAAAAAAATATATAACACTGTAAATTGGGACACCAAATCTACTGACAATTTTATTATGCGTAGGCGAAGGAAGCTGTTCTCAGCTGTGGAAGGGGCCGAATGATTCAGATCGTCATTCTGGTGAGGGTTCTAAGCGGATCGGGTCTGTTTTTGAAAAAACTCAAAATATTTGAGGGTCCTTGGATGCAATTTGATGCTACATTTTTATACATATTTTGAAGTAAATTGAAAAATTTGATATTGTTCGGCATAAAATTGTTAATTCCACAGAGTGGACATAAATGGGTTTCATCCTTGAAAAGAGTGGGGCGGAAGCATCCTTCAGCCCCCAGACTTTTGGCTGGGAAGTTTTCCCCCAGCCCCCTCCTCTCCTCCTCTCCTCCTCTCGCTTCCCACCGCCATGTAATTACTAAATCACCCATTTGCAGGATACCCGTAAACTTATCAAACACGGGTGTCCACAATGCATATACCTCTGTAGACATATATGAATAAACAACACAGGTATGATACCCCCTACAGGGGTTCGGTGCACAACAAGCACTCCAGAAAAGTCGCAAGTCTAATATAAACTTGTAAATAGCAAATCAGGCTTGTAAGGAAAAACAGTGAGTGTGAAAGGAGGGGATATGAAAAAATGTTTCGCATTTGCGGAATATTAATTTCCTGTATACATATGTAAGTGGATTAATATCAAAAAGTCACGTTTTGCTCAAATTTGTGTAATACAGTTCAATGCGTTTATTTGTTTTATGACAACAATATGTAAACATAATGGCATATTATGCAATTAACAACAAGTTAATAAAATCAGTGTTGTGAATGGAAGTACTCTTAAAAGCCCTTCAGGGCTTGAAAAACAAAAGCACCCCCATGAATTATTACACATTAAGTAACCTTTTATATCCTAATTATTACACTGTTGCAACATAACACACGTGCTCAAATCATCCCCGTTCCTTATTTTACGTTTCAGTTCGTATACAGGTAAGGGGATTTTGAAAAATCCTACTTAATATCTCCCTTAGCAGGCCAAAAATGAAACTGCTTCCAAAGGGAGTTAGGCGTTCACAATGAAGCCTTGAACAGTACTGCAATAGAGCAAGTATGAACTCTCTTGAAAAGCTTCGGCAAAGATAAAGGGCAAGAAAAGACTTTCTGGTGGTTTCGGAGGGGGAAGGTAGAGGATACCTATCGCATGCAACGATGGCGACGGGGGGCCTCGCCCAAGTTCGGGGAAGGCACCTGTAGGGGCAAATTTTAAAAATTTCGTCGGAAAAGTAAACGGTGACCCAAAGGTTGGCTGTGCCCCACTCCAATGAGATTTTGAGCATGAAAAAATGTGGCACTAACAAACAGTCCACGCATATCTCGATATGAGCACGAGGACCCACTGCCACTTTATCCATCAAACATGCGGGCTAAAATTGCACAAACTGTACTCAAAACTGCAATTTTGCGACGCCTATCTCGCGCAACTATTTGTTGAACTATGTTTAAGACTGCCTTCAAGTTATTGGGAGATGTAATCCACGGCTATTGCTTCAATATTTATTTTCTACAGCAATGAAACTACTGCTACCGTGAGTCCTCTTCATTACAATTCCTACACCGGTCATCTGCTAGTCAGTCTTTATGTTCAAAAAATAAAACAAACTGCTATTTTCGTTTTCCTATTACACGTATCCAGTAAATATGAAGATAATTAAATAGCTTCAATTTCATAGGCTAATGTCCGTTTATTTTAAATACCGGTATCTTCAAATCTGCAAGGCTCTTCTGAATCCTCGGCGAAAAACAGCCCAGCAACACACCAGGTAACATATAGTGCTGATACCCACTAGCGGATTAAAGGCGTGGCAACATGGACACGTGCCTCGGGCCTACCACATTTAAGGGCCCCTCACATTTGGGAATAATATATACCTTGGGTGTTTCCGGTACTGTCAAGTGTTCCTAAGCTGTACTATAGGGCCCCCACACAACTGCGTGCCCCGCCCCCCCCCCGCAGGCTTAGTCCGGCCCTGGTGATACCTCTGGTATTAGTATAGAAAATTCCACAAAACTTGCATGGGTGCTTAATACCAGAATTTTGAGGCCACTTCGCGCGTGCACTAGGGATGGTTTCAGCGGGCGTTCTACCCTTTATCATTTATTGCTGAAGAAAATGCAGGGAATGTATCAGTCGTCATTACCCAAAACCAAGTGGGCTGCATGATGGTTTCTTTTTCTAAATTTCCTCCCCAAGTCCCGAATCCGCAGTCGTAGATGCATGCACGTTCGATGCTCTTATATGAAGGCATCTCCTCAGTGGCATACCTGGAAGTAATTGTCTCAACACTAATACCTATTGGACAGCATAAGTGGATTTATATTTAAAGCTCAATGAAAACCTTAACATGATCCGTGGTTCCCATTCATCCCCTATCATCATTAAATTGAGAGGGCGAGTAAGGCTAACAAATATGGTC
Source organism: Holothuria glaberrima (assembly GCA_009936505.3). NCBI lineage: Eukaryota > Metazoa > Echinodermata > Holothuroidea > Aspidochirotida > Holothuriidae > Holothuria > Holothuria glaberrima. The sequence continues at coordinate 12,315 of WURT03030423.1, read as the reverse complement.
AAATTATGATTTCTATTATTGTGGCATGGGCATCCAATACCGCTGTAGAGATAGTTAAATGATTCATTCTAATGGTCACAATTTACAAATACTAGAGCCTCAGTAGGCTTCGCACCCTGCGCCCCCAATGGAGCGTTGTCCCTGGACCCTACCGGGGGCCCTACAATATACGCCCTTGGAGCCAACGCCTTTAGGGGAGCGCTGCGCGTCACTACGACGCCTCCCAGTTACGCTCAGTTCTTCATTTTGGTGTGACCCTCCGGCAGAACGCTTGGCCCCCAGTGCCCCCTCACCTCACGTCGAAAAATCTGACAACGTCACTGCGTTTTTACTTCCAATTTCCCTTGAGGATGACCTCAAGACTAGGGATGCACCGGATATCCGGGTCGGCCGGACTATCCGACCGGATAATGATATGTTATCCGGCAAAATTCCGTTCCAGCCGGAACCAAAAAATTGTATCCGGTGCATCCCTACCCAAAACCCCCACCGTACACTCAGCTTCGATGCTCTGAAGTGAGGGTGTCCCAGAGACATGAATGAGTGCTCAAGCGCATCGAAACCTTTGCATAATTTCTCAACATGGATGGTGCGTTCTTTTATTTCCCTCCTTTTTTAAGCATTCTTTTCCGAAGTCTATATTTGTCACATTTTTCTTGATGATAGAAATGTTGAAATTAATTGTGCTGACATGCGCTACGAGTCGTAAATCTTAAAGAACCTCTAAAATCTCATAGGCCTGTAAGGCCCTTTTGATCTCTAAATTTTCCAGCTAAGGACCTCGCGTTTGTGGACTTTGCCCGTAATGCCACCAATGAGTTTTTCCGCATTTCCAATCCGCCTGCGTCCAACCCTGTCAACTTGGTAGTAGTGGAAGGGAAGAGGTTGTGGGAAAGGCTATGTTGGATCGTGGCTGGATGCCTAAGAATTTCACTGTGTTATGGTTCAAAAAGGTTACTGACCGCCGATTTAAGAAATACAAGCCGACCTAAGACTTACCTTTGTCAAGGCTTTTCAGCTGAATTATGCCCCCACCTTATTTAGTTTCACCTCTGGGTAGGCGTACATCTATACGATCCACGCTTCGTATTATCGGATCGGCCAGCCGTAGAGCGTTCAGGGGGAGGTATAAAACCCACGGGGAGAGCCAATGTTTCCAGTGGGAGGAAAGAATATCTGGAAAGTCTCCACAGAGACTAACCAAGACATGGATTCCACACCTTTTCCGTTTTCCAATGTTGATCCTTGGACGTTTAAGAAGCAGTTGTTGTTTCTTATTATCTTCTCTATTTTTAATAAGAATTTGGTTTCTCACACTACACCAAGGTACTGTACCTACGTAGGCAAAGTCCAAAACTCAACAAAGACACAATCCATTTGCACTTAATACTTAGCATTTAGCATTTAACCTGAAACCAGGCAAAACATAGAAAATACATTATTAATGACAGAATGTGCGTCATCATAATAACTGGTATACATTCATTGATAATGAAAGGACATCCACGAAGAAAGTATGATTTTATATGAAGTACTACATGAAAAATAAAAGACAGTAAACTTCGGCCGTAATCAATACTTTGGTCAGGCAGATTTTGGAGTCATATAGTTTCGGTTGAAGTTGTGAATGTTCCTGGCTAACAAATCACAAAGCTCAGACGTAAAGGGTGATACGTGTGTTCTCCTGACCTCAATTTGATATCTAAACGAGTCAAAGTTTTCATAAAGGGCCTGTAGGAGTGTTTCAGGATGGTGCTACCCTGTCGCTTTACTCTCATCGACATATGATGTACATATAGTATACACTCAGTTCAGTATAGGATGTCTATGGTCTGTTTCTGTTGTTCAGTCGATATTTCGCCCATTAACGGGAGAAAGCAGTCGCTCCAAGTTTATTACCAAAAATCTGCTAAATCTTACAAATCTCCTCTTATTTCTCTCACTAGTATCTTTCATAATATTACATTTCTGAATAAAAACATTGAATATTAAGAAGGAAAATCAATCAGTAATTCGGCATGAACTGAATGAATAAGCAGGGCTGGAGGACTCGAGTCCGGACTCGACCTCAAATCCGGACTTAAGTCCACTTTTTTGGACTCGGACTTGGACTCGAGATCTCTGGACTTGGACTTGGACTTAAAGTCGAGTCCATCAAGTCCAGCCATTTTCTTCATCACATTTCTTTTTTAATTTTATAATCCACTCAAAAGCAACAGCACTCAACATGTACTAGGGCTTTATATTCCTTGATATAGCCTACAGTAGGCCTACTGCACGGTAGTCCCACTGTACTTTAAGTAAGAGAGTAAGAGAATCCTGATACCTGCAGCTGTACCATAAAAAGATATTAGTTTTAGGAAGATTGCTCGGTTTCTTATCAGCACCTTCACAACTTGCGATATCCTAGGTAGTATTAAAAGGTATCAGGAAGCAATTGCATGCATATAGCACTATAAACATAACTATAAACATTTTTGTGATTTTTTTGGGGGGCAACATGTTATATAAGGTGGATTGACAAATGCATGGTTAAATCCAACAGCAAAACAGAGACTATTAGAGTAAGCTCCTCTTAAACAGGCTGCAGTTAACATTGTGTTGCCTGGGTTAAAGGGAAAATGCAGTCCCCCAATTTGAAGTAGTGTACCCCGGTACACTAGTTCAGGAATGGCTACTGTCAATCATATAAAAATATTTTTGTTACTTATTTCCTAAATTTATGCAGAATAACTCATTGGCTTACCCTCAGTGTTCAATGATTTCACACAGGAACATTATGAAAATACTTGTGAGAGAAATAAGAGGAGATATGTAAAATTTAGCAATTTTTGAACATACTTGGGGGACTGCCTTCTCCCTTTAAGCCTATGAATTAGGAAATCATGAAAGCAGTGTTTATGGTAAGCAGGCATTAGGTCTATTTATTCACCAACCCCACTGTGCCCTTTGAATCAGTAATTGCCTGTACAGTTATAAAGCACACAGAAAGAGGCGCCCTATTAACCACGGAAACTAAAACAACGGCACTACCACTAGTTTTCAAAGTAAACTACACCCCGCATGTTTGGGCAACGCATATTAAAAATGCTCGGACCAAACACTGACACTCAATGTCCAAACCTGAGCAATTAAAAAAGCTTTTCCCAGACAACCCGATAATTATAATTGCCTACAAAAGGGCTTAAAAATCTTTAAGACCTCCTAGTGAGGTCACGGTTTGAGGACAATTCAAACTCTGAGGAAACAGCTTCTGATGATACTTTTCTCGACGCCCTTAAAGAGGCACTCGAGCAAGACAATGATATTTAAGAATTATGAATATCCCAAACCTACAAAATTTGAAAGGTTGCTACTGATGAAGCTCCGCTATATTACGGTAACGAATGAGAGCAGAAACCGGTCTAGCTTGATCATAAGAATCAAACTAATTTTCTTAACCCCGCTACCCCCACAGGGGAATAAAGCGTTAAAATTCCACCAGCCCTAAAGAGCTATACAGTGGAATTATTTTGTCTTTAAACGCCGGCCAATTTCATAAAGCCTATTTTTCTTTGCATGAGTCACATAGATAAACTCGGGTATTTCCTAAAAATTGTGCAGTTCGACGGCTGTCACGTGACGTCAAATGGTGGCACCACCTACCCTTACTTGTTTTGAATCAATATTACAATTTGGAATAATTTCAATTTTTAATGTGCACAAATCTGCACTACTTGTCAGCATTATTTAAGTGATGTGTGGTGTACTTTTCATCCAATACTCTTTTGTCTTTGCTCACCAGTTCCACATCGGGGAATTCCCTGTGGGGAAGTTGGAGGGAAAGACATTTGGCAGCTGCTTCTTTCTCTCTGGATATGCCTCCGTGACTCCCCTGCACAAACCGGTGACATTTATGGACTATAAGTCTACTTTCTGACTTCTGTCCCCCTATGGGTAGTGTTACATAGGGGGAAGGACCACTCAGCTAAGATTTATCTCTGACATAGTCCAGGTGCAAAATTTAATTACTATCTCAAAATTGTTACACATGTGGGGCAGCTCAACATGAGTTTGTGTACAACTGAATTACAATTGCATTCAAAATTAATTTAAAACTGGACAGACCATAACATCAAAGAGGTTGAGTGACTGCAACGCTGCTTCTCTAGTTTTATTTTATTTTAGTTTATTTTAGTTTATTTTGTATTTTTTTTTATTTTGTCTTATTTTATTTTATATTATTATTTTGTTGTTATTTGATTTGATTTGATTTTATTGTATTTTATTTTATTTTATTTTATTTTATTTTATGTATTTTACATATTACAGTATGATCACGGGTATGATCTTATCAAAACCAGTGCATTCTAAGATTCTGATTCCATTTTACCAAGTATTTTGCCTAATTAGTTTACTCACTTCTGACTAAAGATTTCACAGAATTAAATTTAAAAAAAATGAACATACCCAGAATACTTGTTTCTCACGTGTATGTTTATGAACAGGAAAAGGTATGATGAGATGAAACCATCCTGTATGTTAGATGAGGCTGTGACAAAGGGGCCCTAGCTGTATGGTCCTTGTCTGCCTGTGGTTATAGCCAAGGATATATGAAATAGTTGTGCACAGAGCATATTTTGATCAGCTTTTAACTATAATTTCGTTCAGTTTGGCATGTGGTTTTACTAATTTGTTTGGTCAGTTTGTTGTGGCATATTGAGCTTGGTGCATTAAACCTTCAAAGCTAAATACTAGAAAATACTATACTTGTTTCACAATTTTGGACTTGGACTTGGACTCGAGAACACTGGACTCGGACTTGGACTCGAGCCCCTCGGACTTGGACTTGGGCTCAGACTTGAACTTATGGACTTGGACTCGAGCTTGTTGGACTCGACTACAGCCCTGCGAATAAGTAACATACATATTGTCACATGATTGATAGGAGCCATTCCTGAGTTAGAATGACGGGGTATGCAAACTCGAATTGGGGGACTGCATTTTCCCTTGAATTAACCAGCGCTTGTTGTATTACAACGGTATCTATAACGGTCGTAATTTGTAGGTACACCGTAAGCACTCTTACTACGCAAGGACATGTACGTGCATGTGTTGCACATGAAAAAATGGGGTAGTAGAGGAGACATAACCAAAGATTAGTCTTACAGGATAATCCCTCCAGGCCCGTAGCCAAGGGAGTTAAGAGGGCGAAGCCCCCTACAAATTTTTTCCCCCCGAGAAGTTTCAAGTTGCTATTGGCTTAATACGATTTCACACATTTGGCCTCCCGAAAACTTTTTCGCCCAGGAAGTCATTTCGCTCCCCTTTAGTACCTTGTCTGGCTACGGGCCTGAACCCTTCTGAATTAGGGTATAGGGTCGTTAATGAGCCAATTGGCTTCCTGACCCTCAAACGTTAAACATGAATGCTCCTCATCTTAATTTGTAAGATGTTTCAGGTACTTGTCTTGCATGATTCAATGCAGAAAGCAAATAAATCACCAACATTACAAGGATCAAAGCATTGTTTTCTAATACAAACTTGGAGTAGTCGTGCAAAGGAATAAAATTTCCGTCCTTTACATTAAAATGTCGGTTTTTTGGTTGTTGGAATCTGGCTCTCGACCTTTTGGCTAACAGCCTGTGTAGTGTTTGTCCTTTTCATCCAGTCTAAAACGGTGTCACACATGACAGACTGGTGACGTAGAGGTCTGAAGGTCAAGAGCTTGGTCATGTTAAGTGGTAGGCTAAGTCCTTTGGGGGAGCAAAACTCCTTCGGAAGCAATGTTTGTTTCGCCTTCGGCTTTTTGCCAAAGTGTCGAAGGGATTTGGGAAAAAGTAGGGTGGGCCAGTTTAGAAAGTGCCACTGATCTATCCCCTCCCAGGGGGCGGTCACCTAACGTTTGCCGCCGTCGCGTCATACATCGTGTACACTACTATATTTCGGTGGTGAACTCGCAGAACTCGCTGTAGATCCTATCTCCTAAATATCTCCTAAATTTCTTTCATCGGGAGATAATTCAACAAAAGAAAAATTAAACCCCAAAAATTATTACTTATAGGCTTTCTAAATAATTTAGATAAGACGGTACTTTTATCGCTAAGTGGCAACTTTCTAGTCTATCTCTAAGTCCTACTCGGTGGTATTCGTTAAATATTTTACTAACAAACAACTTGTAAAAGACAGAAAATCTCACTGAGAGAAGCACTTGATTAAATACATTTTGTAAGATTTAATGTACAATCCATCCATGCACTTTTCATTATATTTCATTACACATCTGCCAATTGAAGAGTTGAAACATTTGCACTTCACATGAGAGCTTGCAACTAAAAGCAGATTAGCTCTTTCTTAAACTAAATTTCCGGTTAAAAACAAAAGATAAGTTAGGATTTGCTTGACTGGGGGCCACGCTCCCAGGGTGGGGAGGGGCCAGCAACTCGAAGCCAAGACAAAAGGAAAATGTTACTGTAAGTTCGGCGAAACAAAGTTTTCGACGCGCTTCCAGCTCCAAAATGTTTGGTATTTCTGAATAAATCTGAACTTTTTGGTCCTAACTAAAAAAGTTCTGCGTTTTTCTTGGAGAGAATATGAAGATTTGAGGTTTTTATTGGAGTAAAATTAGAAAATGATGGATTTTTAGTGAGAGCTTAAAAATTTGGTAGTTTTTGTTTACGAATCTACAGTCTCTGAAGCACAAACAAGGAAGCTGTCGGAGAGACTTATTACCGTGTGGACTTGCGTACTTTATTGATAAATCGAAGCCATTGGAAAGTTTTTCCAAGTGGAGGTGGAAGCAGCCTCTCCCGACAGAGCCATGGCTCCCCAGTCCCATCTGGCGTCACCTGGTTGAAAATCTAAAAATTATACACAAAAAACAACTGGTTTGATATCCTCATGTTTGTCTTGTACTAACGCAAAACTAACAACAACAATATGATGTAACCTAAAACGAAACAACAAGTTTTAAAAAGTTGCCGCCATAATTGTCCTGCAGACATTTCGTTAGTTGTCGTTATATATGTAGATATGCGGAATTATTATTTTCAACAGAATATTTACAACCGAATGGTAAAACCAGTTTTCTCTGAGCGCAGGATAACAAACAGTGGTCATGGGCGTGGATCCATTTCCAAAAGTGGGGGGGGGGGTGGGGGGACTTTTCACCATTTGCGAATCGCTGTCCTGGGGAAGGGGTCTAAGGGGAGGGGGACACCTTTGGAGAATTTTTGCTCACGTAAGGTGGGCTAGATGCAGAATGGTGCTACATTTGGGGCTAAATTTGAATTGAATATATCACCAAGAATGTCTACTTTTTAGGAAGTTTTTTTTTTCATTTTGCTTGCTTAAGTGAATTTTTTAATCAGCCCTTGGGATAAGTTAGAACTACACTTCGTGAAGTGAGTGAACAGTAAATTGTTAGGCTATGTACCATTTATGAATCGCTGGCCTTGGGAGGGGTCTAAGGGGATAGGATACACCTCCCCTTTGAAGAAAAAATGAAATTGGAAGGTGTCCAGATGGCAAATGGTGCCATATTTGGGCGAAATTTAGCTTTTAATATGTAGTGTCAATTCGTAATCACAGTATTAGTTTTCATCATTTTTGAAAAAGTGGCGGGGGGGGGACTTTTTTGCAATGTCCCCCTTCCAAAAAAATGAGGGGGATGCGTCCCCCGCCCCCCCAATGATCCACGCCCATGACAGTGGTACATTCACGGTGATCTTTGTCTATGCAAGTTTATTACAATCATCTATACAAGATAATAAAGTTGTTATCAACGAGATTTCCTTCCGACTGTCCGAAAGAGCCAAGGGTCACTCCTTTTCAAGCAAGTAATTTTTTTCAACTAAAGTTAAATGTCTGAGGAAGCGCATACTCATCTGGACCGGAATTACCACGGTCTCCTTCTCTGGACCATTCCGATAGGTGGGTTTTCTTCGTCTGGAGAATGGTGGACAAACTAGGGATGTTGAGTATTTGTAAATATCTCTGTATTTTTTACTTCGCAAGGCGTAAATAATAGGATTCATCCCAGAGTTTAAAAACGCTAGAAATTCCGCTACTGTCTGATAAATAAATTGGATCTTCTCTGGTGGATCCCAAAATTCCTTGACCAACATTTTAACTGTCATCGGTAGCCAACAAGCACTAAAAACCGCAACAACTCGCACCGCGGTCACCGTCGCTCTCATTCTAGATTTTGACTCGAGTTGCTGCACCTTGGACTCATCCATTCCTATCCTTCGCCTTTGTGACATTAATGTCACGTGATTATGTGATATCACGAAGATTCGGGGCTTAGAGGCAGAGTAAGATGATACAGATGGCCGATATAAATCCTGCAATTAGTAACGAATGCACTGTTACTACTTTAGCATTGTAATTTATAGTACCGCAAACCCATTGGAAAGGGTACTTCAAGCCTCCATTAAAGGGCATCATACCCGAAATAAGTCCAACAATCCAAACTAGGGTGATGATGTATGTACAATTTCTACCTCTCATCATTATCGGATATTTTAATGGATAGGAAACCGAAATGAATCGGTCAACCGTGATGACAACAAGATGACCAACCGACACGGCACAAAACATGAATGCTGGTGAAAACAATAGTAGCCTAAAACGGCTATAACAAGTCAAAGGGCTGATAAAGATTCGTGCAAATATTGTAGTGGGAATTGCGAAAAGTCCGGTGAACAAATCAGCAACGGCAAGACTGCAAAGGAAAGTATTGTTTGGGGTTCGAACAAAACCTTTGCTGAAGGTTGTCAAGACAACACCGACGTTTCCAAGGACAATAAAAATTACAAGAAGTCCGTGAGCAAGAAGATAGAATGAAAAGGGGAGTAAACCAATCCTAAGTTCCGGTTGTGTGTAATTTTTGGAATACATTTTAGATTTTTCGCTTTTTTTCAAAGTCAAACAAAACAGCGGCTGTGCGAATTTTTTTGAAAATTTTTGTTCAAAATTTCCCACTGACGAAAACCTGATAGTTGTTCAGCACAGCTGTTTGATTCCGGAAGTTCAGAAACTAATATAGAGAACTTCCCATATTTACCGCAACAGAATTCGTTCATACAGTAGAAAAAGTCTTCACAAAGCAACACGAAGAGTTCTTTTTAAAGTAGCCTACTTCATGAACATATTTCACTGTGGGCAAAAAGCTGGAATTTCTCCTACATGTAATTAAATTCCTAGGAAGACAATTCTCTTCAGGCGGAATTTTACTACGATAATGAGGGAACTAAAATTGTAAAGCGTATATGAAGCTAAAAAATGTTACGGCGGAGTATAAAGAACGCTGGTTGGTAAAAGTAACATATAACGTAGGCTATAATACCAACGCTGGTTGGTACAAGTAACATATAACGTAGGCTATAATACACATGTTCATTGAATGTCAAATACATTTTTTCTTTTACATCCTTGAGAAGTAAAGGACATTCTGCAAATTTTGTTCCAAAGGATTGAATCGATTTTGATTTGAAATATCAAAATTGAACTCATTTGTTAAGGCCAACTGCATGCAAACCTATCGTCAACGACATTTCGTTTGCATGTGTCGGCATTGTGTCCTAGCAACGCTACCGTACTATTTTACTGTTTTTAACGTGACAAAAGCTCTAGTTCTATCCTCACATGCAGTGTTCAATTTTTTATTTTTATTTTTTTCTTTTTGTTTGTTTCCTAGAACTAAATCAGTATTTTTCTTTATGTGGCATAGCGTTTCTATATATATCACCATTTTCTGCTCCAAAGAATAGGTCATTTAGGAGTCATAAAGGTCATCTCAGGTCAAAATTTTTGATTTGAAATAACTAACAACTCGTCAGTATATAATATACCTGATTACCTGTACCCAACCTTGGTGCCTTTTATCATAATTTCATGCCGCAGTATGACCGAGTCATTAGGAAGTGCATCAGGGTTACATTAAAAGTAGAAATATTTGAGTTTGAATATTTTTGAAGGCTGTAAATATAACGGACTGTATCCATCTTTGGAAGACAAAATATACATATTTTTTTTATTCCTTGTCGAAGGCAAAAGAAATCTATCCAATCACGCAGTCGATTGTGTGTGTGTACGTGTGTGTGCGTGTGTATTTGCGTTTGTGACGCTTGGCTTGTAAACACGATATCTCAAGATAGCAATGATGGGTAATATTCATATTGGGTATATACAATTATTATATTAATAGGTAGATCCTATTGTTTTTGGTGAAGGTCAAATGACATATGAGGTCACCAGAGGTAAAAAACCGAAAACCTTATAAACACTATCGCTCTAGGTAGGAAGCATGGATGCTTTTCATACTTGGCATGTGGATGCGTTATAGTCAAAAGATAAACCGTAAAGGTCAAAAGTTATCTGAGGTCACCGGAAGTGAAAATACGAAATTCTTGAAAAATGCTTGAAAACACGAAATCTCATGATAGCCATGATGGACAATCTTCATATCTGGTATATAACTTTATTGTGTTGAAAAAAGAAACCTTTTGTTTTCAGTGGAGGTCAAATGTCATTTGAGGTTATCAGAGGTCAAAAACCGAAACCTTGAAAAACACGATACGGTATTTCAAGATAGGGATGATGGATTCTTTTCATGCTTTGTAAATACATGCGAGAAAGAGAACCCTTCGGGTTTGTTGGAGGGCGAAAGTCATCTGAGGTCATCCGAGGTGAAACTACGAAAACCTCGTAAACTAAAATGACAGTGTACGGTATCTCCAAATTGTGTCCGGCATTGGTTACAAACGAAAATTAAAAGATGATTATTTTACTATTTCAAAGATAGAATTATAGAGAAAAATATTTATTTTTTTCACAAGCACTACTATTACAGTAATAATTTTTACTTGAATTACCTAATTATGAACACGTGTAAAGGATGCTGTGACTATAGGATGGTTAGAAATATGCTACACGCTGAACGGCACGATTCCCTCCTAGGACATATTTTATTTTTTTTTTCTTGTTATTCACTTTTTGGTAGGGTTCAAAGGTCATATAAGGTCAAGATGTGAAAACATCGTAAGAAATGAAAAAGTCAAGAAGTGTAAATTTGAGGGATGAGCCGAGTCAGTGTAACAAATAATTCCCTCTCAGCAAGAAACCAGCGGCGTAGCAAGACCCTCGAGGCCCATGGATAGGAGACAGCTATTGGGAAGAGGCGGCTGTATTTCCCTACCCTGCCGTTTCAACGTCTCTGCTTTGGTTTTCGACCACATCATACCCCTACCTGTTTAACGTTGTTGAAGTAATTATTGTTGGCTTCCATCTCCTCTTTAGTCGGAAGCAGATGTTTAATACCGGGCCATTCGGAAGAGGATTCATCGCCTTTTATTGCTAGGTGATTGGCTCGGATTTTCTTCTCTCTCTTCGATATCATAGTTTGAAAAAAGAAACAAATTGCTAAGCAAAATCACTTCATTACAATCTTCTGATTAAAATCATAAGAAACTACAGAAAACAACAAGTTTCTTTTTAAGTTGAAAAGGAGCACATCGTTTTTTAATTGTTTCATCACAGTTGATAGAATTTCAGTGACAAACATTTCACTAACGGCGCATCCATCGGGGGCTCAAGGGGCTTGTGCCTTCCCCCTCCCCGGGTCGTCAGTGTTTTTTTATTAGATGAAAATGTATTTAAGCTATAGTTTTCAACAGAGCTTAGGGGCCGGGGGAATTGTTCTTTTCTAAAACGTAACAAATTGGGTACAATTATAGAATCAAGTTGTATTTCTGCTTCCGCATCATTTTCACGTAAGTCTTCCATTGACAGAGAGTTCGTCTACATTCTTATTTACCACAACTTTCTTTTTCAAATGGGTTATCAGCTTTGTTAGACTGATCTAATCCATCGAAACCGATAGAATATATACCAAATAAAAATTTCTGGTCTTTAAGTAAAATGTATACTTTGCATATTGTCTTTTTATAATAAAAAAATAAATTTAATTAAGCAATCATTACTCAACAAATCGCTTAACCTGTTAACTCATATCAATTGTTTTGTCTAGTCAGGGAGGTGATATTAGATGGAGATCTATCAAAAACTCTTTCTTTGAAACCTACCAGTTGCCAACAATAATCTCGTTTGTGTGTTGTTCTTGATGATTCAATAGGCTTGAGAGGTGTTAAGAACTACGTACAAGTGGGACACGTCGTCTGCTACATCTCGATGAGCAGATCGGGAAATGTACCCTTGTCTTAGCATTGCCAGTAACTTAAAGGGGCTCATTGAGTTAGTTCACAAAATTCATGATTTTTTTCACAAATGTTGAGATTCACTCACATCTTGATGGTAAATGATCAAACTAAGAGA
>WURT03030390.1:0-15304 GCA_009936505.3 Holothuria glaberrima | reverse complement strand
ACAGTGAAAACCCCTCATTTGACCTTATTTAAAAGGTCATTGCGCCTGCGCTGTAGGTAATTCCGAACTACCTTATTCGATCGTCGGATCTCCAACAGTCGTGTAGTGTGCATGAGTTTACGACTGCGACTGATAGTTTTAAGACGAGTTTTAAGTAGCTCGCCTTCAGTCGGGAAGAACCAACATGTTGGTTCTTCCCGACTGAAGGCGACGCGACTTAAAACTGAAGGCCGGGTCCCATATACGCGATTCAACTTTCAACTAAGTTGAACCACTTGTTGCATAGTAGGACCGGGGAATCAACTTGGTCGAGTTGAATCGTATTTGAAAGAAATAGAACATGTTCTATTTGCTGCAACTTTACAATCAACTTTTTCAACGGCGAATGCGCTACACCGTATATTCCGCGAAATTTGACTTATCAGGCGAACACAAAGTTTGTAAATATGGCAGCAAAGACAGCCAGTTAGATCGCATTTATAGAAAAAGTATACGTCCATAGAGTGTCTCTGCCAAACAGACTCAAAGGATAATAGTTAACTGAACTCCCACAGGTTAGCTTTGGGAAATATTGTCAAGGGATTCGATTTTGTAGGCAAAAATGTGACAGAAAGTTGCGTGTAACTGCGGATGTACAACCGCTGTGCCCAACGTACAGGCGAGTGTACTAGACTGGTTCCATTTCTCATAAAGAAACTTGTCGAAGGCATTGTTGAGTACAAGAAATTGAAATACAAGAAATTGAAATAGTATTTATAAAGTGAAATTTTATGCTGATTACAGAAAGTCTGGTCCCCAAGCTGAATTTTGAAAAGAAACATACCTAATTTGCATAAATTCAAAATGGTCGACATTTTGATGATTTTTGTGCATAACTCAAGATTTAAGGGTCGTAGAGACTTTGTTGTTCTGTCTATACCCATGTTTGTAGGGTCAAAGAAGAATGCAATTATAATAATAGTTGTATCATTAGGTCATAAGATGACACTTAATTTGCATAAATTCAAAATGGCGGCCGTTTTGACGGTTTTTGTACAAAACTGGTTCTGAAATGTCTATCTGCCAATCAGCCGAAGAAGCCAAGGATGACGATCTGCTAACGATACCACCCTATGTGCCTAAAGACGACACTTTTATATCTTTGGTACATGTAGCTCTAAAGATTCGTGGTGATTTGATGACAAAAGAAGGTCACAAAGGTTTTTCAGTCAGCGAAGAAGATTCTCGGGAATGTATCCCAGATAGCCTCTATCTGTTTTTAAATCTTGTATTCAATGGTACCACTCAACTTGAAAATGAAAACATAGGCGAAGGAGAGAGAGAATACAATGAAGCAAAGCATATTCAGTACAGCTCAAGATATTATGTATGTTGCAAGTGGAGGTAAAAGTTGGACACCAAAACACATTGGTCTAGCCAGTACACTTCATCAGGTAACACGGTCCAAAATTCTGGTAGATTTATTTCACAAGACTGGTCACACACTAAGCTATAAGCAAGTTCTGCAATTAGATACAGCATTGGCAGAAAGTACCCTGAAGTCGATGGATCCACAAACTGGAGCTGTTATACCTCCAAACATTATGCAAGACAGATTTATGCACTTCACAGCCGATAATATCGACATTCTTGACGAGACTCTAGATGGAAAAAACACTTTCCATGCCACCCAGATGGTAGTATGGCAGGGAAGGACATCAATGATGTTCGCCTTAACGACATCACACGATCAAGCACAAGCGGCCAGACGTTAAAAGTTCCAGAAATTTACCAAAGAGGGACAGTTACTTCCAGCTGGACATTTTTCAACGAAAAACTTTCCTCTCAGTCTCAACCAATGACCTCAGTTGGCCGTCTAACCCAGGCTCCAGGTCATGAGTATGACACCCTCAATACAGTTGTTCGTAGGTGCTCCCAAGTCTCTGCACATGCAGGGCAGGAGTTTACAGTTCTTACTGTTGACCAAGCCTTATACTGCAAGCTAATGGAGCTCAAATGGACCCGCCCAGAAGAGTATAAGAACCTCATACCACGACTAGGAGGGCTTCATATATCAATGAACTTTCTCAACGTCATTGGAAAACATATGGAGGGCTCAGGATTAGCAAATGTATAGAGAGAGGCAGGTATATTTGGACAACATACTGCCCAACAGGCAATAAATGGAAAGAGCTACAGCAAGGCCATGAGGGCCCACAAACTGACAGTTCAGGCTTTGTGGCCTTTGCTAGGACCAAGTAGTCTACACCATGTTGACGCTACTGACAAGCAAATGTATGGTGACATTTCACAGGCTGATACACAAGACCTGATAGGAATTCTCAACAGTCAGTCATTCAGAAGAATAATGGAAAGTTTTGAAGAAAAGAGAAGACAGGAGAATGACAACTTTGACTTCTGGTGGAAATACATAAAAATGGATGAGACTTTCCCTATGTTCACACGTGTCAGTCCAGCGTGATGGTGTATGGTGTCTGCATCTATTTGCCTCTCGTGAGCTGTTGTCCTACTTTCTTAGGTATAAACACTATAATTATGGGTGTTGGGGTCCCGTGTATTTTGCAGAGATGTCACAGTTGCCAGCAGCTGTATTAACCGAGTTTCAGAGGGGAAACTTTGTTGTGAAGGGATCAAGTCGCCGATTCAATCAAGTTGATCCTGATCAAGCGCAAAAACTGCATAAGCAGGAGGGCGCAAAGTGGATCTTGATACTATTCTGAAGCATGAACTGATGCTTGTACCACTCGCTGTTGCCAATGTTAATGATACGCTTAGGACAGGGCATAAAGCAATCCTAGCCGATGTAATAACAGCGGAAGTCGAACGCCCTGCAAATATTGATCTCAACAAAAGTACTGCTTGCTTGGTGATAGATGGGCATGTCAGAATAATTGCTGTCGGTACGCCAACTAATGCTAAGATGTTTGGAGACCTAGCAGATGAGTCTATATATCAATCGGGTTCTTGCTATTGTAGAATAGATGTGGTATTTGATAGATATCGTGAACAGTCAATCAAATCTACTACACACAAAGGTGCGCTCTAAAACCATAAGACTAATACGACGCGTGATTGAAGGTAGAGCTGCTCTCCTCCCAAGTTCATGGTCCAATTTCATATCCTCACGAGACAACAAGTCAGATCTTGCGAGGTTTCTTTCTGAGCAACTCTTAGAAAATGCTCCACCCGACAAGGAGGTGGTTGTAGCTGGTGGATTTGAGAATGAACAGGAAGTAAAATCTTCTCACACAGCAACTAACATCCTTCCTCTCGGAGCGTCTCATGAAGAAGCAGATACTAGACTTGTCTTGCATGCAGTCAACATCCCTTTAGACGCAGTTGTGGTTTCAGCACAAGACACCGATGTCCTTCTTCTCTTGGTTGCACTTTTTCAGTGTGTCCAATGCAGCCACTTTTGGATGATGGCTGGAACAAAGAAAAGGAAGTAAATTCCTGTTGATGCCGTTCGTCAGAATTTGCCGACTGGTTCTGAAAATGCCTTACGAGTCCCATTCCACGCACTTACAGGGTGCGACACAACTCCTTACTTCTTTGGTTACACAAAGAAAACAGCATGGAGAGTGTTTGCTACCCACTTTGAACTACTGAGTGGTCTTGGTGAAAGCTTGCTGAATGCAGATAAGATATCATCCACAGAAAAGTCTGTATCCCTTATATATGGTGTTGACACAGCTTCTGTGGATACTGCACGTCGAATCATGTTTGAGAAGTCAAAAAAAAAAAAAAAATGAGTCTTTGCCTCCGACCAGTAATTCGCTACATCATCATATCCAGCGTGTACACTTCCTGTACATGGTATGGAAAGAAGCTCACTGCTCAACACCTGATCTACCATATCCAGCTGATATGGGATGGAAACGAGGAGATACAGGATTGCGACCCATTCTGATGACTGGATCCCATTCCCGACGTCTGTGTGGAACTGATTTCTTGCGGATGTACAGCAGCATTTAATACCACGCAGTGCAAGTGCTCACGATGGCCGAGTTGTTAAGGCGGTCGCCATGTATGCGACAGACCCGGGTTCGAGTCCTGGTCGTGACTTAATTTTCTCTCTGAATTTATTTCTTCTGTTCTTTCCCTTGTTTATTAGGGCTATACCAATACTTGGGATTGATTTCAATCATGATCGAATAGTTAACACAACTTTCGACCTATTCATTCATAGTTCGATCTACCATATTTCGACCTGCTATGTATATATATATATATATATATGTATATATATATATATATATATTTGGTTGTTGTAACACACAATCAATGACCTAGAAATTTTGGAAGAAAACCTGAAAACTGTATTCTTAAAGTTACACTTTCCGTTGAATCCAGCCCCTGGTTAGCCGTTTCTGGGGCCCTGAAGAAACCCACGGTGAAACTGTGGTTTAGTAAGTTAGATGAGGTTTTACGGCTTAGTTTGTAACCAGTTGGTTTAAGTCTTAGTCGGGCCGGCCACGGCCTTTTTTCCAGTTGTGGCTCACTGGCTTGTTTTCCCTACTCCAGTTATGCTGAGCATTAAGCACAACGGCAGTAGGTTCCATTTTTAAAGTCTTTGGTATGACCCGGTGAAACTGTGAGAGTGAACAGGTAGGCCCTATGATATGACTAGTAATACTCGATCGGTTACTTCCTATTGTTTCGTGCGTTCACAATGTTTAAGTGTACATCATGAAAGAACAGCTAAATCTGTTTTGCAAAAATGTAACTATGGGTTATCCATGTATCCATCCTTTTAGTATCCTCCTACAATCACTAGCCCAGTGTTTATAGACCTAGCATAATTGTTTTGTTCACTTTTATGTAGTCCTTGAGTAGTGTAAGCCAATGAACCCTACGCTTATGGGGCAGCCTTTAGCATAGGCGTACGAGGCGGGGGAAGGTGAAGACTTCCCCCAAAATTTCTGAGGTAGAAAATTCGGGCAGGAAACGACAAAAATTCGGGCACAGAATAGTTGAAATTCAGGCAGAAATGAAGTAAAAGTGAAAAGATTCCCCGAATTTTTAACCGTGAGTTCCCGCATTTTTGATCGAATGCCCGAAAAATGTACAAACCTTTTCGCACACTTCGCGCATGTAGTGGTTTGGTGGTCTGTTTTATGCACCTGAACCGCAACGAAATTCGGGCAAATTTTTGAGATTCGGGCAAAAACATTTCTGCCCCCCCCCCAGCAGTACAATTGGAAGAGTCCCGTACGCCTGTGGCCTTTCGTACTAACAGGCGGTGCGTACTACTGTCGGTCTTCGGCACCGTTGGGTATGTTTCTTGTAGTTAAATATTGTATGAAATTATGAGCAAATGCATTCTCTCTTCTGAACATCATTGAGCCAAATCATTAGATCACTTTATTGCGCCATACCGGTCTGGCGGAGACACTTCATTCAACCCCTCAGGCACATAGAACAACACGAACAGAAATAAGATGGAATTTATTTCGAAGAGTTCCTTTAGTTATCTTTAGTATATTCTTTTGGGGTGGATTTCTAGGGCAGTAGTCTGGCAGGGACAGTTCCCTGCATATTACCAAGACCTAAGTGGAAGTTGGCACATTTACATAAGGTTACGAAACATGCCGAAAATTTCACTGTCGTATTTACAATTTTAAGGCCCTCAGACAACGAAAATTGCATTCAAGGGCTCCATTTTTCCCGAATTTCTCCGGGGCGATCCCCGGACCCCGCTATAGATGCGAGTTTTGTGTTTGTATTAATCCCGACAATAAGCCTCTTCGTAAAAGTTAGAATCCGCCCATGTCCTGGCAGAATCGAGACTCCAAATTTGGCAAAATAACAGACGAGGTGAAGCCGAGTCGGTTATTTTGCCAAATTTGGAGTCGAGACGGTTTATTCACCAATAATAGTCCACCAAATGCGATTTATTACTTAAATCTTCACATACATTAATTACTCCAGTAGGATACTTAGGCAACAGGGAAAAGTTGCATGAGAGTTGCGCGTGTGGGACCAACCAACAGTTGCTTCGAAAGTTGCGTGAAAAAGTGCGCAACTTGTCGAAAGTTGAATCGCGTATATGGGACCAGAGCTTAAGACTGCCAAAAGCAGTCGTAAACTCACGCACACAATACGACTGTTGGGGATCCGACGATCGAGTTGAGTTGCGGTGTGCAAAGTCGTGTAGTGTGCAGCTAGCTTAAGTCTACTACGCGCCTGCACAAAGTCTACGTCGTGCGTACAGTGCGCTTCATTGGTTGCCCTCAAAATGACGTAGCGTAACCTCAATGTATAGGGAGCTTGCACGTGTGCAAAAGTCAACTAACACAACAACCTTCTGGAGGACAAACAACACACGTGGTCATGTAGTAAAGCAATGTCGTGCGCGGTAAAATAACCCAATTATTTTACATTAGACACTCTGACAGCTATAAGACACTGTGTATTACAGCTTTACTAACGTGAAGAATCATGTTTTGTTCGCAAGACATCAAAGAGACTTGATAACTTAGATCAATCATATACGTTCAGGTTGTATAATTTTAAGCCGTGGTGATGGGTTAAACCTTGTTTACCTATCTTCGTAACCTACATAATGTCGATTGAACTTTTGTAACAAATAAATAACTTGGCAACTATACCCTTAGAGACCATAATATGATTATTGAATTGCTTCACTCGTGTGCGAATTACGTTCAGAAGCTTTCATTATGAGTAGCTGTTGTATGTAGTATATATCAAGTTGATTATAATACCTTATTCCCGAGCATATTGGTCTGCGAGCGCGGCACTGAGTTTTGGAGAGTCGGCCACTTTTCTTTACATGTATCCTTCTCCATCTTTGACGTGAGGTGGCCTTCGCTGGTACATTTTGAATCCTAGACGATCCTCAGGTTTGTACAAGCTTCATCCATCCAAACGATTTGATTCTCAATATGCTCTTTACCTATCTCAGTGGAATTTTAACATCGTATACTAGGCCTATTGTATTCGTGATACGGACATAGCGACCACTTACGGTTAACATCCAATGTACTAATTGATATCTTTGCAACATTTTCGTAAATTATCACTTGAGAACGGTCATCCCTGCATTTCGACTTTCACTTGAGAATATATCATCAAATATTCTAGTATTCTATTCACCTATCTCTGCCATAATTGTTATTATTTGCCCGTCAGGAGGAATTTTTTAACTCAGACTAGCACAAAATGACTGCATCTATATCCTATCTCTCAAAATGTCGATTTGTCTGCCATCCGTGTCAGCCAATTAGATTGCGTGTATTACTGTATTCTCTCCAAACTGGGCTTGCAAGCAAAACTCTGACACAATCACTACCGCAAACCAGTATAGCGTTGGCAAACACCGGCATAACCCTACCAAGTGTTTCAGCTATGATATTTCTGATTGCTGAACCACGATTTATCCTAAACTTGTTCTCTTATAATAGCCTATTACCAGCAGATCATAGCTATTTTAATAGGACCTCCGACACACCTGTCAGCCCAGCGAATAACACCGGGTTAAGGTTATATCGAAAAGGGCTACCGTACCGTAAAGGTGCGTTCACACCAAAAACGCACGGTTCCTTCCGCGGGAAATGGGGCGTTTCATGCAAACAGAGGATTCACACTGCAGCGGGAAAACGCGACGGTTCCTGCAGCGGGTTTTTTGATAGCCAACTGTAACATATCCCACGCCGAAGATGATGTGGGACATTTGCTGGCTCTTTTTGTACATGCACAGGCCAAAAATATATCAATAATAAAAAAAAAGTGAATGTAAACTATGTGCTAGTAAACAAAATTCACAAATCAATAATTGTTTTGTGAAATGGGAAGGGAAAGAGACGACATGGATTCTATTTGTAATAAAAAATGAGATAACAACTTAAGCAGTTTTTAAAGTGTCATTTTTTATGACAGTACAGACAGTAATAAGATAATTGTTACTGTATACGCCTTTCTTCTCATTAGAAAGCTTAAGTACCATATTTGTGTCAAAGTTTAATAAAATAACCCCAATTTCATACGTCCAAGAAGCTCGATCCAACATCATAAAAAATCCAAAGAAGGTGTTTAGAACAGAATAAATAGTGGTGGGGGTGTTTGTTGCATAGGCCTATTTAACTGTTTAATGTCACTTTTAGACACTGAAACACTTCATTCCCAGGCTCACAATTTCAAGTTGTGAATACCCCAGAGCTTCTTCAAGCTTCTACCATTGCCCCTTCTATTTACCTCTAGAAAAGCTCATTGAGTTGACAACTTGCACCGAGAAACCAACGCTAACACCTGCTAACGATGTAATGATTCGGCAATCAGTTTACGATCAAGAAATGCCTCACGTTTCCCAGTTGATTATCTATTATAGACGGATACCGTATCTCAATCTATCTTCTATCTTCTATGAAGTATCTCAGCAGGGCCCTGTGTCTCAGGTACGAACTGTTTTGTCCTATGTATTTTCTATCTGCGTAATCTGCCTGCTTTTTCTTCTGTGATAGGATCGATCTCTTATGAATCGCAGTTTTATATACCCCCTTTGTTGAAAGAATACTTTAAAGGTATCTCACGTCATTTTGCTCTACGGAGAATTCAGAAAAGCCCTATGGTGTTTTATATTTCTATTATTCTATACCTCACCGAAGGGAAGGGGTAAAGGGAGCAAAAAGTGTAAACATTTCTATGCTTGAGCGATTGTTCGTAAGATGAGGTATATATATTTGGGTCGTCGGCAGGATGCCAATTTTTCCACACGAAAAATTCCATTTTTGAACCCACTTGATTGAGGGGGTCCCGCTGCATTGCTGTGCCCAGGGCCCTGTGACCTCTTAAGACGGCCCTGGTAACTAAGTAGGCTATCTTTCAAACTCAACATGCTATTGGGGAGTCACTTCCTTATATAGAGGCTTTCTTTGCATTTTTAAAACATCAAATTTAAGCACCGAAATAAGCCTTAATCGAACATCTGGTGGGCCACAAAAATTAATATGGGTTATTCCGGACATATATATCCTCAAAACTTCTTTCACGATAAGTATAACCAGGGCCTTGGGCAGAACAATGTTACGTTATGAAAACTTCCCATGGACCAGAACATTCTGTCTGTAGAGTTTAGACACAGAGAAATAATTTAAAACGACGGATTCACTAATGGTTATTATCACATCATCTTCGTCATCTCACCATTTACAATATGGTCAGCCATCAAGTTCACAGAGTAGATGGAACAGAACGACAAACTCTTTGATTTAACAGAAAACACTTCAAAGAAAATTAGAAGTACACATACCCCTTATATCGTCGTAATATCAACTTAACTATCAGCTTAGTACAGGGATATTTTCCTCTCTTCGTATAGTATGTTATATGTCTCACCCAAATCCCTTCCCGGGCCGTGCCCTTGTGTGTATGATGACGTAGACCGTTGCGTGGTTAGGTTTTGTAGATCGATTTAGTATGTCAATTCACTTACATTCCACCAAATTCATTCAATCCATAACATGTTATCATGCATGATTAGATGTCCCGAGACTTCTAACCGTAATTTTTTCACGTCTCCACCCTAACCCTAACATTGTGACATGATAACATGCATGATATGCATGTCTCTAGACATGAATGTGACACCTTACAAAAAAAAAATTAGCATTTGGTGCCAAATTCATGACCGTCATGAATAAACATGAGTTGATCTTGAGGGTATGGTAAATGGATCCTCAATCTGTACCATCAGTGGGGTCTGCTTGTCTATTCTCTCTGGTGTTATATAAGACCTCAGGAATATCAAGAAACCATTGACAATTGTTTAAGGTTGACGTCATACGACGCTTTAGAACATGCACCACTAAGAGTACGTCCATATTTCATCAAGTGCACTTTGTTAAATCCATGATTAGGTGTTCCGTCGTGCCGTGCAGGCTAACGCCTATTACAGATAAAGTTAGTAGCGCGGTGTGCCAGAGGCGTCCATTGAGAGATTCTGGCGTTATTAATGATTTGAGACAAACGTGAAAAATTAAGCTGACAGAGTATAAGTGTATTGTCAAATAAAAAAGGAATTTGGATCATAAAATGAGACGTATTTGTCTTTTTGATTTACCGTAACCGCGAAAGCTAGTCCTTCAAGTCTTGACAAATCTATTTTTCTGTCAGATATAGTGATTTTTGAGATTCGAAAATCCTCAGGATAACCAAACAAATTGAGACGGTCAGTATCAACATTTTCTATAGCAGGCCTTTTAGTTCCCACGTGGTTTCAATACAGAAAGAAAAAAAATTCTGAAAATTTTAATAGGTGCATTTTTTTTTCCTTAAAAGGTTGAAAGATTTTCCAAGTATGCCACGGCACAGTGATTCGAATCAGTGATCCGAGTACGGAACAGTAATTCTACGGTTGGAAATGCCTTGTATCGGTCGACTACCCATGATCACTGACAGCTTTAGTTCCAAAATATTGATTTATTTATTATTTTGAAATAGTTGTTTTCGTATTGCCTGATTATTCTGGAGTATGAGGTGTGGGTTCAGGCTGGCAGTCCCTTATCCCACCCCCCAAATATTATCGAACTAGTACAAAATTATAAAATTTAGTTTATTTCAAGTTATATAATGAACTGGATGTTAAATCGGACTCGTAAGTTACAGATTGGAATCTTAAATTTAATGCTTTATAGGGTAGTCAATTAATCCTTATTTATCAAAGAGGGTAATTTATCGGATTTGCAATCGCAATAACTAACTGATTGCTCTTCACCAAATGTTGACACTAGAAGCGGTCCGTCGGTAAACCTTCATGTGTGGTCTAGTGAGGAAATTGTTAGTCTGAAGTTACCATAGCAACTGCCTGATTTACTAGACAAATTCAAATGCAATTGCAAAATATGCCAAAAATAAAAGTGAACAATTCATCAATTGGTATCACTCATACGTTATTCATAACTATTTTGAATGCAAATTTCTCTTTGTTGGAACTCCTTTCAAAAATTTTATTCCAAGAGCCCTCTCAATTTCCCTGTAGTCACAAAGGGATAAACGACTGAATACTGCTAGTTGTCTGCTAGTTTACGCAGTGTGAATAAAACATTACTATATGCAACAGAAACTCCAGAAAAAGAATATAGTTACTCTTGCTTCAAACATTCACTGACATTATCCAAGCCATTTTCTGAGAAAAGCGAAATGGTAGTTATTTAAATTTAAAATGCTCTTTTCAAAGATATACAAATCCATATAATTACTTTTTGAACTTTTGCCCTAATTGTACACGCACTAAAACGGGATAAAACTAAAAAAAGAAAACGATGATGGATAAGGATTTTAAAATTTCTTAGTTTTCGTTTGCTTAATGTGTTTGTTCACATGGTTAACTTGGAGTTCTTAATTTAACTTCAGTGCTAATTTTTAGGAGTGAGCAATTTTAAGGAGTTTCATTTGGAAGTTTCCATATAAAGTTAGTTAGTTAGTTGCGGTTGTACTTCTCAGTTTCTAACCTATTGGTTTAAGTCTGGCCGGCCACGGCCTTTTTTTCAGTTGTGGCTCACTGGCTTGTTTTCCTACTCCATTGCTTATGGTGAACACCAAGCACAATGGCAGTACGTTCCATTTTTAAAGTCTTTGGTATGACCCGGCCAAGATTCGGTGTTAATTGAACTTAATGCTTCTAAACGTGTAGTGGGGTAAAATAGTTGTTAGAACTCGTGGTCAGAGGACCATTTCATATCCTGCCTTCATAGCTGCAACGTCCCCATCCTTCGGGACATTCATGCAACGTTTTCTCAGCCTTTTTGTCGGTGAAGACCTCGTATATAGCGGGCGCAAACGTGGTAATTAACGTTAACAATAAAAACGCGGCGTTCCGGAGTCAAAACTGCACAGAAGTTTACTTTTGTTCAAGCTATTGTCGGTTTTATGTAAGAATGTAGCGGGCCCCTTTAGAAAGTTAAAACTTACTATTGCCCCAGTGCATTTTAGAATATTTCGCCCCAAAAATATTTTGCCCCCTGGAAATTATGTCGCCAACTTTAAAGGGGCTTATTGAGTTGGTTCATGAATTTCATATTTTGTCACACCTGTTGAGTTTTACTCACATCTTGATGGTAAATGGTCAAACTAAGAGATTCTGAACATCTAACTTACAACTAAAATGACAACGATATAGGGTAATTAACGATTAAAATTATTTATTACAAATGATAAGATACTTTTTACCATTAGGTATTGATCAAATGCAACCCTTCTTCAAATACAACCAATGAGTGAAGCTTACACCAACTTGCTTGATAGGCTCTCAACTCGTCTTACGAACAGCTGCTGTGATTAAGGCTTCAGTCTGTCAGTTGTAAATACATGTTGTATTTTTCAGAGAGGAATGTCAAGGGCTTGGACAAGCATCGCAAACTTCAGGCTCTTAATCCTATGCAATTTTTCACGTTTTTATTAACTATAGGAAGTGATAAATGGCTAATGAGACTAATTAGAAGAATTGTCGCACAATAATTTCCTTCAAACTGGCGTCACAAATTATTTAATATCAATGAGCCCTTTGAAACCTTGTTTAGCTAAGCGCCTGGAATGAAGTCATGCAGGTTAACCAGTCAACGACGTTACAGGAAGGCCTAATGCGAACCTGCGTGTAACACCGTGCAGAGCTTCCACATGTCTCGATCACCCAAGCGCCCCAACTGGAAAGCTCAAAAGTAAGAAAATATACTGTATCCATTTTTAAACCCCCATGAAATGGCGAAGCCCCCTGGTCAACCCCACCCCCTGTTTATGAAGGGTTTTCTGCCTTTGTCACTGCTTGCAGTATGCCTTCATGCATGCAAACGCAGAGTAGCAAGAAAACATTGTTGAGACCCACTGTCTTCAAGAAATGAAACAGTTGCTATTACTGTAGGATATTGTTTCCGTTTAACTCCTCAGAGCAAAAGACAACCATCGACGGTCCACAAAAACTGTATTGAACCAATTCAAATTCCTCAGGTTTTTAATTAACCTCCGTCTAGTTATTTTTGATCGAAAGACTTACCACTCTGGTGTAAAGATATTGCATTACAAGCCTCTTTGGTTCACTCCTGTCACTTGACGAAATAAAAAGTTGCCAAATCTCGCATTGCCTTTAAAACAGTTGATGGAAATATTTGCATCGATTTACATATCCAATGATTTTCGTCCTCTCCACAGATACAGCATACTTCCCACTATGAGGCATGTACGTGTTACCTGTAATCGTATCACTCACGTCTGCCCATTCCTCATTTTTCGGCCTCTTTCCAAGTTGTAAGGTTAAATATCAATGAGTAATATTTAATGAAGTGACGAGATTCTTCTTTCAATAAGGAATCCACGACCGACTTTTTCTGCTATTTTTTCTTCTTAGAAACGTGCTAGAGTCTGCGTTCTTGGGAGACAACTCCAGACAGACCGCTCCAGTATTTGCTTTGAACTACAACAAAATCCCGTCTACCGACGACTTTGGAGAGATTTCACTCATTTTACCATTTTCAATAGGATAAAGAGATAGGAACATCTATTTGACCTAGAATATACGTTTCTTAAGAAAGTGTGGTGTTTATGAATGTCGTGTTAAAGAGAAAGAACGCCACGCGATGTTTTAACTTGGAAATATTGACAGAAATTTACGAAAAGGAAAGGGTATGTTAAGACCAGTGTTCGATGTTATTCTGACGTAATACTCCAACATTAAAATCTTAAAGAAGTAAAATGGAGACGTTTAAATCGACTTTTGCCTCCATCAATTTATCTTTGGGAAGGGTTTTTCAAAGGAATGAACCATCTGATAGCATTGCTCTGGTGACACAGGACCAAATTGGTACACAACCAAGATGTACGGTTGATATGCAGAATGGTATCAACGGCTCGGTGCAACACCCTAACGGTGACGTAATCGATGCAGAGAGCGGGACTCACACTGTAAACGACACCAGACCCAGACCAGGTAGGGTGAAATGTTTTGATTTACTTTAAGTTAACCAAAGGAAACATAGATGGAGTGATTAGCCGATCTTGGGAGATGGTTTTGTGGGTGGGGGGAGGTATTAGAACGGGGAGGGGGGAAAACATAATTTCCAAATTCTGTTTTTTCTTTTGACCATTTTTTAAGAGTAATGTAAGAAATGAATATAGCATAAACTGTAGAATTTGAATGTGGATTTCGATCACTTGATTTGCACCTATCTGGTCTGGTTCTCAATTATGTTAAAATAGGTGGAATATTTAAACTGCTTAGGCTTGACCCTTCGTCTTGTAGGAAGCGCCGTAAGGTAGTGATCACGTACCCCATGCATGACTGAGAAGTTACAACAGTATTTAGTACGTTCGAAGACTCTAAAAGAAATCCAAACAACTCTGATGACAGGTGTAGGCTTTTAGCAACAAGTAATCTCCTTTTGTATGGGATTGTAAATACGGCGCCAGACATCGGGTAAATATTGGTTATTCATTAGGTTCAGAGGAGCATGATGTACTTTCGGATAATTATCGTGCAAGTAGTTTACACGTGCCACTCTGGGTTGAGAACCACTTTCCAAATTATAATACGATGCAACTTATTGAACTTTTACATGACACCTTTCACAGAATCATCAAAGAATGAATGTCGTGTCTGGGTTCGGGCCATAATAAGTAATTGTGGTAATAGTGCATTGAACTGTGTTTAACCAATTAAATTCAAATTTGTTTCTCATGTGTTTTACAAAAAATTATAAAAATTGAACTAAAAATTCATGGAGCTACTACCTACAGTGTTATACAGTGTTTAGAAGTGAGGAGCTCGAGCGGCTGAATGCATTCCCCTTTCGGTAGGGTTATCCTGAATCCTACAAGTACATTTGACAGGTCCGTGGAAAATTGCTCGCAACATATCGATTGAATTACGCCCAATGTTCTGGGAGCAAATAAATTGCCAGTATCCCAAGAACTTTTACATTGTGTTATTTACTTTTCTCTACCATTTCATTTCCCACTTAGTTTGTAATTTTGGGCAACCTGCATCCTTGCCGATCCCATTACTATATGGGGATATCGTCCCAAGGCATTTATTTTGCCGTCCAACCTACGTATGACGTCATCTGCACTTTTAAAAGGCAAATGCCTTTATCAATCAGCAGTTGACCTGGCAAAGTGATTGGATTGAAAGTAAGCTCCTCCCCTGCTTCCCAAACCCATCTTACCGTCACATATATATATGTATATATATATATATATACACGGAATTGTAGATGTGACGTTGCGACTTCTAAATATAGAAACTGAAGAATGGTGGGAAGCGGACACAGTCGCATAAATTATGCGACTGTGTCCGCTT
>WURT03030379.1:3201-15304 GCA_009936505.3 Holothuria glaberrima | reverse complement strand
ATTTGCCTACATAGCAGGCTGTACGGCATATTCCTTGTTCAGTTTGGAAAGCTGAGGAGCTGAGCAAACAGAGTCCGCAGTACGGCCTGATGTGCACCTCTAAACTAAGTCACAGTTTCAGTTCAGTTATTGTTCTCACAGTTCAACATTTAAACCAAGTGTTTCACCAGGCCCGTAGCCAGACAAGGTACTGAAGGGGGGGGGCGGGCGAAATGGCTTCCAGGGGGCGAAAAATTTTTCAGGGGGCCAAATGTGTTAAAATGTATTAAGTCAATGGCAACTAGAAAACTTTCTAGGGGGCGAAAAAATTTAAGGGGGCTTCGCCCCCCTTGACCCCCCTTGACTAAGGGCCTGTCTTTTACTGTATTTTTACTGTATTTTACTGTACTTTTACTGTATTTTACTATTTCTCTTAAAAATACATTTTGCAGTAAATCATGTCAAGGGCCTGCTTAAATATGCTAGCTACGTAAATGCTTCTGTCCGTTCAATAATGTTTGATTTTTCATTTTTGGGGGGGGGGGGTGGCTCTAAGCTGCAGTCACCGGATCTTACAATTTCTTATCGTCATATTTATTTGTTTACCCATTTTATTCCATCCTTGCTATGTTCTGTCGGTTTTGCCAATGATTCTTCCTCAGTTCTTGTAAAGATGACATTAATATTTTTCCAGTTTTTATTTTCTTATTGTATTTCATTGTTCTATATTTGTTTCTTTTTATAAACTGCTTTTGATGGTATTTTTGGGGTGGCTTAATTTGTCTGTATATGTAGATGATAACTACAGGGAGAGTAAGCTATATTAGTTGGCTGAGTCTTCTATTTTGAAAAGTTCATGTAAACATAAAATAGTCATTAAAATTGTGCTGCTATAACTAAGTGCTACGTACTATAGCTAACTGGGTTAAATATTGCATATATTTGTTGACACCTACTTACGCCTTAAGAAATGCTGTTAAATACTTCGTTTTTAAGTAAACAATACATATTGGCCAGCACCACGGTTGATTGCATAACAGGCGAGGCGGCATATACTTTATTCTCTGGAAAACCTTAAAATGATGAGGGTGTGGTGTGTGGGGGGCGCGGTGTGTGTGGGGAAGGGGCTGAGAAAACAGCCGGCTCAGCAGGTAAGCAGGATGAGCGTCAACAGGTGTGTGTCGGGGGACATGTCTCTCAATTTAAAAGTTAGGTTATATTATATATTATATCGTTTGCCACTCTGTTTTTTCCGGAATCCTTACTAAAGTATAGTAGGCTTTAATTAATTTAATTTTATTTATAAATGGCTGATTCAATGGCAAAAAAGTCAACAGTAGTAGAAGCAGCCATCTTCAGTAGTAAATGGTTAAAATGCTTCAGAGTATATACCTGCACGGAGCGTGTGGAATCGAAACTTTTTCGGTGTCCTTACAAGACAGTCCGGACATTATGCTGCTAAGGGTTTCGCGAGTTGAGGCTGAGTTTTTAAAAATTTCGGTAATTGAACAGGATGAAAAGCACGTCTTGTGCTACTTCTGGATATTTACTTAGCAATAAAAAAACAACATAGTTGGATATTTGATGTAAAAAGCATTAAAAAATCTTGAAAATAACCGCGATTACCATTAAAATCCATCAAATATTGACCATTTTACAGGGTAATTTCTATTGCACACTTGTATCATGAATAAACATGAGCTAAATATGCAAATATGTGACATCGAAAGATGAACATACCATATATGGCTCATGTTAGCCTTTGTTTTTGCAACCTAAATTTCAAGGACACTGGTAGCATTCTTATTCCTAGAGGGGTTTACTATGAAAGTTAAAATTCTTTCCTTCAGAAACATTGATATCACTCAACAAACTGTAATTTGTCTGATCAGTAATTAAAAGATAATGTATATAGGGCTAATATAAGAAATCTTAACACTGTGCAACACTCCACATCATTATTTTTGCATAGGCAAAGAGTTTCTTCAGAAACCATCAAACTTTGAAGACGTTTATTTTGAGAACGGTTAAAGATATTGAAATAATTCCAACGGATCTTTCATTGGAGGACTTAATTCTTTAACAGACAAGTGACACAGCTCTTTTTGGTGACGTGACATGTCACAAGACCTTTAATAGCACTGGTGTTAGTGCAGCTGAAAATAAGGTAATGCAACACATTTCGTAAGGAGAGTGGCTTCCTAGATGCCAATGAGAAAAGTTATCTAGCGCTGTAACCGATAAGTGACCAGTATTTTCCATGTGAATCAGTCGATAGTAGCAGAAAAAAGAGAAAGAAATAGAATTGGACCTAACCACAATTTGGTGCATCCAACTCTTCATCCGGGGAATTTTAGAGGAGAAAATTTGTTGTTATTTGGACTCCCGGAAGAAAATTTCTTGTAGTTCTTCAGAGCATTTCAGTCTTAAAATCTTGACTCTGCGAAAAATGGCATACTTGTGCTCGGTAATTAGTCTGGCAATAAACTTTCTTGAACCGGGGCTATGTTAATCGCCTTGCCTAGTTGTTGGTATTTTAAGGTAAGTAAATAGACTTTATGCACAAAACTAAGGTTAAATTGGAACACCAAAACAAAAAGGACCTTCAGTGCTTGTTTGCATAGTGGCAAGAAAACAAGGAAAAATTCTGGTATTTTCTAAAACTATTTTGGGACTGCTTTCTTGTACCAACGAAATGGTGAGAACTATATGCTTAATCGTTTGTATGTTAAAATGGGGTTACGAGATACTAGTCTGTTAAGTAACATGATAACGCAGATGAAGGATGGAGCTTCAGTTTTAATAAACGGAGTGGTACCTTAATTCCTGTTCTCTTATTTGAGTCATCAAAACGATCGTGTTATGTGTAGCTTAGTTCCCGAGCTAAAGGATATGTGACTACTTCACCCTTGCTCCTTTCCTGTCCCATTGTCCCTCTATTCCCGTGCCTGTTAGCATCCCTTACCCCCTCCCATACTCGTCGAAATCAGAACGAAAGTACGGGCCGGTGACACAACAACAGTCGAGGAATCAGAAATTTCGAGACGAAAATCTTAAGTGCACCGAAGGTGCACCATGAGTGCAAAGAGCACTGTGCACGCGGAGGGTCCAAGGGTCCGTGTTAGGGCCCCTAGGGGTCCAGAGGGAAAGCCCCGGTGGGGGAACAGGGGGAGAAGCCTCCAAAAGCTCTCGCAATATTGCATATTAGGAGGGCAAAATTAGGCTCCAATTATTGTGTCAGGGAGATTTTATATCATATCATAAAATATGAAAATCGATTTTAATGGCTCAATACAGGTTACTTTAATGGCATCTAGTGAGGTACAGTGCGAATCTAAGTTGGAAGCTAGCATTAAGCGCGATATGTACATTTAATTAATTCAATTTTTTTCTTTTGGTTACAAGGTTAGTATAGGGTACGGGGCGTAAGGGAAGGCGGGGAGTAGGGCAACAATTGCGCGCAAAGCGCGTCTAAATTTTTCCTTGAAAACACCCATTTTTATGGTAAAATTTGCATTCAAAAAGCACTTTTAAGCACTTCAATTCCCTAGCTAAAATGAGTTTGTCAGGAAGATATGTCTGATTAATTGATGTTCCCTGTCTGGGATCCAAGAGAGAACAGCCTACTTCGCGTCAAATATGTTTATCTTTTGCAGACTAGAAGCTGGCGAAAACAATTCCTCTCCTTCACAAGTATAGGTTATAAACTTTGCTTTTCCATAATTACGCATATTTAGAAGAGTATTTTGAACACATTAACCAGTTAACCGTTGAATGGATCAAAAGTATTTATTGTGATACTATAATCATGTTAAGGTATATATAAAATAAATGGAAATTGAAAATTCATCCCCAAAATCTCAACTTATTAACTTAATGTATTACAATAAACCGTCCCAAAATTCCTCTGTTACAATTTTTCATAACTTGGACAAAATAACTAAAACACTCCAAGCTATCTTCTTAGGGATTGCATTGGCACATGACGTTAAGTAGCTATATTGACAAAATTTGTGGACAGGCGTGGGCCGACTAAATAACTTAGGAGACCTCCTCCGACACTGTAAACCAAATCTGAAGCCGCACTTAAAATCTATAACATGACTCTCATTCAACCTATTCTTGAATAAGGTAGCATTTGCTATCTCACTGCTACACAAACACACTTAAAGGGAAAATGCAGTCCCCCTAATTTGAAGTAGTGTACCCCGGTACACTAGTTCAGGAATGGCTTCTATTAATCATGTGACAATATTTTTGTTACTTATTTCCTAAATTTATGCAATAACTCATTTGGTTTACCTTCAATATTCAATGGTTTTACACAGGAACATTATGAAAATACTTGTGAGAGAAATAAGAGGAGATCTGTAAGATTTAGCAAATTTTTGAAAATAAACTTGCGGGGGGGGGACTGCCTTCTCCCTTTAAAGAAACTTGAAAGGATCCACACACCAGCCAACAGATTAGCTTTATTAATTCCTAATTATATTTCCACTAAACATAGTTTTTATATATCTCTAAATCTAAACCCCCTATTTGATTTCAATATTAATTTTTAACACAGACCCGTTAATAATGAAAACAGTTCTAAACCTTTGTCTATGCAACTCATTAAAACAACCTGAAAACTCCTTTGGACAAACTTAGCTACATAAAATGAGACGAAGTGGAAAACTTGGTCGAGGGAGGGGCCCTGGTAGGTTAGATAACACCGGTTAGAGTATACCTGTGAATTATGTCCTGGTTTTCCAAGTAACGGTCAGCCGGTGGTGGGGTATTTTTAATTAGGTTAATTTAGTTGGGATTCCAGGGGTTTATCCAGGCCAAGTAAACTGCGCGAACCTTTCTAGGCCTCTGGCCAGTTATTGTCCCTTTTCTTTACCCAGCTTCCAGTCAATAACTCTGCATCACTCCACAACTACCTCTTAAACGTTGCTCTGTTTAAAGGCTTATGGTCGTTTCGCCCCCTTGCCAGTTCGCCCCAACCAGTTTGCCCTCTGAAAACCAGTTCGCCCCCAAGCGATGACCAGTTCGCCCCCAAAGACCTACCAGTTCGCCCCAAGTGCAGACCAGCTCGCCCCCTAACTTATTCGCAATAGTACCTAACTTTTCGGCATTCTTGTGCCTTTTCATCCTTTATGTATGTGTTGCGTCCTTTGCACTAAATTAAGCTGCAAAGGCTGATATACATATATTTTTTTGTGTGGAAATACCAATTTTATTTTTATTTTGCGTTCGCTTTATTTTGTGCGTCAACTCAGTTTAGAGTCTTCTCTTTTGTTATCGGCATCCTTTCTTATTATTATTATTTTTTTTTTTAAACTTTTTTCTTTTCGTTTGCGTTCTTTTTTCTTTACTTGATGTAAACAGCAAGAAATCACTATGACACCAAACTTCTAACTAGCACATGAAAGTAGCAGTATCATTCAGTTCAAGTGAGTCCTCTCGTTTCTTTTCCACAACTCATGCTATTTTAGTGCTGCTGTCGTAAAAATATAATAAACACAATATCAACTGCATTTGAAAAATGATTTTTTTTTACAACTATACTGTTAGTAAAATCGAGGGGAGCGAACTGGTAGGTACTTGGGGGCGAAACGACTTCCACCTTGGGGCGAACTGGTAAGGGGGCGAAACTACCGGGGCGAACTGGCAAGGGGGGGGGGGAAACGACCGGGTACCTGTTTAAACTGTCCTGATTTAAAGATCTAATTTTATCACCTTCACTCCTCCTCTAACTCTTGTATGTGCATCCGGTTACTACAATGGGCCAATTCCCAAGGAGCGGCTTGTGCCGCTCGAGTGATTCCCCTATTATTGTAGGCTATAGTTCGTTTTTATCTTTTCTTTATTCAAAGACTTCGAACAACAACTGATAGGCCTAAACAATCCCTCACTGCATAGCAACCAAGAGTTACCAAACTTTTTAGCTCAATTAGGAGCTGTGCGCAACAGATACGACTCGGAAAGCAATGTTTGACTTTGTTTATACATTTTTAAAGACCGATAGGCCTATTTGTTGAAATTCTGTACTGCAATGCTTGTAAAAATTGAACTTTTGGAGTATATAACACGTAAAGGCGTGAAGTCAAATTTTGTAATAGAGAACGGTGTCAGATCACACCAACCTGAGACTCCAAAGGCCTAACAGCCTATTGCAAAGCCCTGTTTATGGGTGTATATGTCCCAAATAACGATCCTCCCCAGGGCGCTTGGTGGGTTTCCGCCGCCAGGAACAAATGCCTCCGTGAAAGACCGAGCGAACCACGAAATGTGATTTCAGGGCACTATCTCTTTATCACAGTTGAGTCATGGAAGGGTGATTGAGCCCCCATACCGTACCCTACGCTATGTGCCTGCGTATGTATCACCCAGTAAAGTTTGTATCACAAAACGAAAAGTTGATGGCGTAAATCTTTACGTTAGTGATGATTTCACAAGTGCATTATACTTTTGATGCTCTAACACGAAAAGTCTCCCCTGCAGGCTAAAACCTGAAAATCTCCAAATGGAGTTACAACCCATATGACACTTAAAAAAGAAAGCCCCGTGTCCTGAACTTTCAAGGTCCAGTCAGAACTGTAAATAAACACCTCGACGCTTTAGTAGTATTTGATGTTTCTGACAATCTCCATTGAAAGGTAATACGGCTATTGCAACAACAACAACAACAAAAGGGCCCAAAGGATTATTACTTCTATCGACACACCTCATTGACAACTCATACAAAAAGGTTACGCATTTACGACAAAGCTACATGTTTCAAACAATAGAAAGCCAACAACAAAACAAGCAGACTGATTGGCTAGCATTTGATAAAATGGTATGACGTCTCGTTTTTACTCTAGCTTCAACTAAATTTATTGCTAAAAATGTAGGAAAATATATAAAATATGTATATTTTTGGTTAAATTCTAGAGAAACACCACCGAGGAAAGTCACAAAGTTTGATTGACAAATAGGGACGATATTTACAAGTACCTAATCCTTTCTCCTGGCATTTAATTTTGATCGAAAAACGCAAATAATAACTTGCCTAAGGCACTGCGGGTGACTCTATATAATAAATCCGTATTCTTATATCTTACAGTGAGTCAGTAGCATACGCCATCACTCGGCCTCTTTGCGTGGTTTGGCACATCATCCGTGGTCCAGGGGCCGTGTCGTTTCCTCCCTCCCTGCGGGCTTGCTAAAGATCAGAGTCGTTCACGATGACGACAGGCTCGTTCATCTATTTACAGGGAACGTCCTTTCAGATGTGGGCAGAAGCGAACTAAATAGCCTGCGCGCATTGGGCTTACTCAGGCACTTGACTCAGTGGGGTATGATTCTCGATGACCAGCGTCTATGAAAGCGTGACTCTAATCTTTTGGCTTCTTTTCGGTTTCCCAACTTTAGACTGGGGGAGCTCTCTAGTTTTAAAAATGTTACTGGACGCGGTGATAAACGATAGTTGCCCTTAAAAAGAAGATAGCGCCAACTTTTACATTTGGTTTCTTGTTGGTGGCTCAAGAGGAATTTGAATGTCAATGTTCTTTGCAAGGAGTTGCCAAGAACAGAGAAAAAGTTTTAAGAAAGATAATCAGGACTTCGTTCTAAGCGTCTCTTCTTTCTAAGCGTAGGATGAATTTGAGTTAGAGTTAGATGAGGTTTTACGGCCCAGTTTCTAACCAATTGGTTTAAGTCGAGCCGGCAACGGCGTTTTTTCCAGTTGTGTCTCACTGGCTTGTTTTCCCTACTCCATTGCTTATGCTGAGCACCAAGCACAATGACAGAAGGTTCCATTTTTAAAGTCTTCGGTATGAACAGGCCAGGATTTGAACCCTAGACCTTCCGGCTGCAAGTCGGATGCTCTAACCACTTGGCCATGCAGTAATTTGAGTCTCACTCAATAAAGTGTATGCGAGCGTGACACGACATGATTCCGACAAAGCACCATTTAAATTGTTGGTAACCATTGCAACCATCCCTGCCCTCCCAACTGCGACCGGGCCACTCAGGATTTCTTGCAGAAAAGTGCGTACATACATATATTTGTTACCGTCAAATGTATTAGTAGGCCTATACATGGGCATGGATCATGGGGGACGGGGGGCGCGTCCCCCTCACTTTTCTTTTGGAAGGGGGACATCATCAAAAAGTCCCTCTACTTTTTCAAAAATGATGAAAACTAAAACTGTGATTACGAATTGACACTACATATTAAAAGCTATATTTCGCCCAAATATGGCACCATTTGCCATATGGATACCTTCTAATTTCATTTTTCTTCAAAGGGGGGGGACACCCCTCCCCCAGTACAACGATTCGTAAATGGTGAAAAGTCTAACATTTTACTGTTCACTCACTTTACGAAATGTTGTTCTGATTTATCCCAAGGACTGAGTAAATAAATCACTTAAGCAAGCAAAATGAAAGAGCTTCCTAAAAAAGTAGAAATTCTTGGTGATATATTCAGTTCAAATTTAGCACCAAATGTTGCACCATTTTCCATCTAGCCCACCTTACGTGACACCCCCTCCCCAGGACAGCGATTCGCAAATGGTGAAAAGTCCCCCCCCCCATTTTTGGAGATGGATCCACGCCCTTGGGCCTATACGCATTACCTTCACAGCAGGTGTCGTGGAGCATACTTCGACAACTCTTACCGTTAGCAGTAAGTGAAGATCTGAAAGAGTTTTGTCGTTCACCCCTAAGCTCCCCAAGTATTCTTTTAACAAGAGATTAGAATTAGTAGCCTTCTATTATAGTGAACGTAAGGTTTGAAAGATCGTGACCATGGAATTTAACTGTAACTGGAAAGCCAGCTTGTTAAATCGAAGACGTAATTGCTTGCCGGTTTTCAATAGAAAATACAGAATGGTAACTCGGAAGAAAACATGTTGAGAAAAAGCTTAGCGGTTGTCTGCAAGCAAAGGGCCACAGAAGAGGAGTTTTGTCTTCAGTGAAAAGAGAAGTTTGCTCCTCCTATCCATGAAATTCGTGCCGCAAGGGTGCCATAATAATGCAAATTGACAGCTTGGGATGAATATTTTGTTTCTTACAAGTATATTACTTTAATTTTGCAGGTTGATCTGTAGCTATAACCATGGGGAAATAGTAACTTGGGGTCATTGCACGATCATGGGCCAATGCGATTTTTTCAGAGACCTTAACTAAGCACCGGTCCCCTGGGCTTTGCGATTCTCTTTTGAAGTAGCCATGGTCAAGATCATCCCCACCCCAACTTTTGTGACTGTTTTTGATGTTCTTGAGTCAGTGACCGTCGGCTTTTAGTACTACCAGCAGGCGTTTGACTTTTTCTTCATCATAATTATTGCAGAGCATGACTGAATAAAAAAGAGAATGCGTGCCCAAAATACCTCCCAAATGGCATTGGGAAATGCCCCCTTTCTGGGCCTAGTAAGATGCGTCCAAACGTTCAGGATTTATAAACATTTATGCCTCTAGAAAGTATGTAAAAAAGACAATTTAAAATCACTTTGTAGAGGCTAATAGGTTCTGAACAGGCTCTTAGCCAGGATTGTGTCACGGGAGGGTTTTGTTGGAGTGTGGCATGGGGAGGGGTCTAAGGGGAGGGGTTCCCCCTCACACCCTCCCTTTTGGAGAAAAGTGGCTCTTAGGTCTCCAGATGCGAAATGGTGCAATATTTGTGCCTAAAACGTAATAAAGCTTGTAGTGATCTTGTGTTTTTGCCATTATTTTTTTCAAGCTTGGGTCATAGGGGGGTTTCAACCCCCAAACCACCCTCTTGGCTGCGCTCCTGGTTCTGAATTTTACTCTGAAAACTATGTGAACTTGGTATATCTAATTTAAAAACAGAGATGTTTTGACTAAGGAATCGGCTGGCTTATAACAGGTATGAATATTTGTAGATCTAGGGAGAGGTATGCGGGGAGGGGGTGTCCCTCTCCTATTTTTAGAATTTTTTTAATTCTGATGATACCTTCATGTAAAATGGCGGAAGTTCATAGTAATTTGACCATAATACAATTGGTATACTTTCAGAATTTTTTAACACGCTGAATTTGACACGGTAGCCTTTTCCCAAATATACTAAATTGTCCATAGCATAAATTTGTCGTTTAGGAAAGGAAATGCAGGGATTCATAATAACGTCATTCCATTGCTCAATGAAAGGTTAGAGTCTGCACTCAGATAAACCTATAGAAGTTGGGGTAACCGGTACAAATGAGTACGGTACTCATACTTTGCATTCGGGGATCTTTTGTCACCTCGAACAGCTACCAGCCATCTGGGGAGGGGAGGGGTCTAGGAGGAAGGGGATTTTCTCCTCCGCTTTGAGAAAGTTTTGTTCAGTTTAAGTTGGCCTAGATGCAAAAATGGGTTCTTTGTTTGGTTAAGTTTCGAATTTCGTGTAATTTAGTGAAACGTTTTCCTTTTGGGCCTAGTGTGCTGATGTGTTGTCAAACAGGAGTGCTGACAATTCATCCTTCTGAGGAAAATGTGTTTATGTAAGACTGTTTAGAACGGAAAAAGTGCTATCTTTGGCAATTCTTTTGAAACGATTTTTAGTAATGCTCATTATTTTGTGATATTTGGGCTGTGGCATAAGGCATACATGTCAGAGTTGTGGACTTCGGAGGTGCTAACTGGGACTCGAGTCCGACTCTAGTCGCACTTTTTCTTGAATTGCGATTTGACTTAAAGCAAAATGACTAGGCGACATTGCTGTGACAGTGTGTGTTAATAGTTTATTTCTCTTCAGCCAGTATGCCACATAGCTGTGTGATCAGGAAGGTGATAAACCTGCGTAGGCAATCTCTTGACTTTGGCTATACGGTGCTATATGGCCTTACCTGTTTGTTTGGGAATGATGAGTTGGACGAAAAACTTCCTCCATCCACTCCGGAGGCTAGGATTAACATTTTGCCTTTACTAACTTTAAGGCCTGTGCCAGCTTAAGATAAATTTCTCTGGAAATAGCAATGTAACAAAAGTCTTTAAAAGGAATGTTGAAGTAAAAAATAAAGTAAAAATAAGTAAACAATACTTTTGATCCCTCGCATCACAGATCTGTTTTAATTATGAACGAATGTTTATTCATGATATGTACGGTATGTTCCCCTCCTTTCCCGTCTTTCACGGGGTGTCAGTCAAACTTTTAAAATCAGTTTAACTTTAAAATAATTTCAGGCTGTAGCTGGCAACAGCTGAATCATGGAATAGCAGAAGGAGTGTTTCCTTCCACTAAACAAAGTCCCCGGAAGTGTCAATTTCGGTGATCTAGGAGGTATTTTTCGGCAAAATATTCTTGTTAGCGGCACGCTTAGTGATGGTGACGTTACACTGCCTGACTACTAAGTTTAAAATTTCCACCCTATTATTGCAGGGCTAGCGCTAGGTGGGAGCAGGAGCCATGGTCCTTCCTGGAAATTTTCCAGTTTGGTCGAGGAACCTTAAAAGGTACAATTAAGTATGTAAACTCCTACAGTAATTAGTTGCCACGACAGATTGCCAGTTTTTGCTCTCAAGGAGGGCAAATTCTTCAATACAAATAAAAAATTTCGAGTTGATTTTCTTCAGAAATAACCAAATTTGCAAATTTTGAAATAAATTCCCACTCAGATTTAAAACCCAACTTTTAAAGTTCTCCTCCTTCTGGCGTCGCTTTTTTTTTTCTGACACTTCGAGCTGCTGTCACACCCCCTACCCTGCCGGGGTGCTTGGTCACCTTGTCCGGCATGTGCTGGTGCCTTTCTCTCCCTGACAACCAAGGGTGCACCACCGCAACATTTCGCCAAGTATCCTTCTATTATGGATGGTTGCCCAGCCTCTCACGAGAAATAAGTTTGCCAAAAAGTACAAAGTTGAAAACGCGTACGTGACTTTATCTGCATTCTGCTATAGGCTCATTCATGTTTACAAACAAATGACGTCAAGGCTGGTCGGCAAAAGAGTTGGTAAGACGCGCTAACACTGTCGTCACAATGAAAGGTATATTCCATTTCGTCTACTTTCTGCGTGCAATCGCGCACACGTTTACAAGCGAAACACCTAAAATACACGCACGTGTTCTTGCGCTTGTTCTATGCCAACCAATGCCATCCAGTGACGTAACTGTGAATAGCCTAATTCTTTAATACTAAGACTGGCCTAA
>WURT03030368.1:0-15306 GCA_009936505.3 Holothuria glaberrima | reverse complement strand
CCTCACTCTTCAGAAGCCTTCAGGCTTCTGAAGAGTGAGGGCCCACTAAACCGGGCTCTTACGAAACAGTGCTGTAAAGCAAAGCTGTCTTGTAGTACCCTAAAGTCATAGCTTTTCAATATATATATATATATATATGTTTCAATACATATATATATATATATGTATGTAACATGTTTAAATCCGTTGGTTGGATTTTTATCTCCGAAATATTTGAGGAAAATAAAGTTTGTTGGTTGAAAAAGACATTATCGCTTATTACTCTTTTTGAACTTTAGATATATTGAAACAGTAAAAGATAAACAAAATGTTCTAAAGGATTTTTATGAAGGGATCTAAATCATTGTCGAATAAAACAACTGTTTTGGTTACATGTCCACAAACATTACAAAAAATAATAATTATAACTGCAACTTTGACTATAACTTGATGGTTGCATCTTCAGCCATACAGAAATATTTAGAAGGGATGTTATTGAAAGTAACGTGGTCGCCTAAATTGCTATCTTATACATTAATTATCAGTAAGAAGGAATAATAAAAAAATTCTAGCAACTCGTTTACAGATAACTTTCGGGTTAAATAGGTAGTCAACGAATGCATTCCTGTATTTGGAAATGAGTAGTTAAAGTGTAGGGTTTCTTAAGTCTAGAATTACAAGAATATATATATATATATAAATATATATATATATATATATAAGGTTGGAAAAATGAATTTCATTCATCCTACTTCTATTGCTTGTTTCGTTACTGAGATATAAAGAGTTGAAATTTATTCACTTAATTTGAAATGTGTAAAAATGTGTATATGACGGCTTGGAAAAATTATTGTTTTCTTGTTGAGCATGTTGTACGGAGAGGACTTGTACATTCAAGTTACCCTATAACAGTTAGACAGTAAGTACATACTGGCATAAGCAAAAACAAAGACTTTTATTTGAGTAGTACAAGAATGACATCACAAATTACTGTGCAA
Organism: Holothuria glaberrima; assembly: GCA_009936505.3. Classification (NCBI taxonomy): domain Eukaryota; kingdom Metazoa; phylum Echinodermata; class Holothuroidea; order Aspidochirotida; family Holothuriidae; genus Holothuria; species Holothuria glaberrima. The sequence goes on along the minus strand of WURT03030368.1, from coordinate 14,329 downwards.
TCTACCATTTCAAATCGATTGAACAAACTTCAGCATTTTATGTTTCAGCCTAGAGATATTTTGGGAAGATGGAAGTAACATCATTTGGATTAACTTTCAAGCTTTGTAAAATATATTTCTTTTATATCGGACTTAATGTATATTTTAATATCTTAATGACAGTCTGGAAAATTAAGCAAATATTTTCTATACATTACATAGATGCGTTTAAAACCAGATCCGAAACTGCTTCATTCGAAACGTAGTCCAATGGATTGTCGGCGATATGTCTGTTAATAAAACATGATGTATAAAATGGGAAGAAGGTAGAAGGTATGGTATTAGTTAGATGGACATTGAAACCTTCTACGTGGTTATACTTGCATAATTTCTACTCTCCTTCAAAACTATTTCAGCTGGTAATTTAATATATCCAAATGTACCACCGAAAGCTATTTAACGATATTGCTCTTTTCTAACCTAATCGCTTGCCTCTTTGATTTTAGTTGATTGTACAGCTTCATGCATTATTAACATTTCACAACACCTGACTTCCTTGGTGACCTCACAGATACTCACAATAACCGCAATGTGCTCTCGTTACCAGTGAAAAAGGGTCTTTCCTGAATTGTGGTGATGTTGTTCTGAACCAAGTATCTGCATGGAGATCGTATAAATGTTTTTATATTCAGTCACATTTTGTGGAATGTTTTGCTTTGGTCTGGCTGTAATACTGGTGGATGATTGTAATGCTGGCAATACCACTGTAAATGCTCTACTGGTAGGGCAAAAAAATAATAGACAACATTTTGAAGTGGGAGAGATATGTGTCAGCATCGGGTTGTTGGTTCGTGAAAACATTCCCGATGGCTTCGCGGAGTGTACAACAGACTCGTGACAATTTTATGTTCAAGGAAAATAAATCATGTAAGGGTTGCTCCTTTCTGTGATGGAGCTTAAGGTATAAGTGAGCATTGTCACAAAAGTTTATTTTTTGCCTGTGCCTTGACAACAGTGTCTGGCTGACATGATAACCAAGAAAGGGGAAACCAAATCCTTTCCAAGGTAACCATGGTCACGACAGCTTCCAGTCCTATAAGAGCTCAATCGAGCCGCCCAAACGAGAAAAAATGTTCTGCACGAAGTGTGGTAGCTGTAAATTCATGAAATAAATGCTTGTAGAGGTTCAAGGAGCCATTGTCACAAATATTGCCTTTTTATACCCTAACGTTACGGATGAGATGGTAGCCCATGCAATGCACACAATGCTTTCATAAGATTATAGATAATTAGTAACGGACAACGAAGTGTTCAATTTTAGTTGAAAGGCACATTTGATACGGAAAGCGTCATAACCGTTTCATCACATAGGGGGTTTCTTATTTTTGAGTAAAAATAAAATTTGGAAACAAAATGAAAATAAAAAATTTCAGCCTTTTTATGATAAATTGGGACAGCTGTCCTCCATTTCCGTGAGTACGACATTACTCCATTAGAATACAGTGGAGAACTCGTAACTTCAAAAGTGCATTAATACTATGAAATGAAACAGGATAATAGGACTATAATTAACATAACGCCTAACTGACTGCTTTAACTTGACAAGTGATAATTGTCGCAGTAACTTTTCTGCTTTGAAAGCAATAAGCCTTGGAGCTATTTGTGATACCCAGCGGAAAGCCGTAAGATTACAGGTGTACTCATCATGTGCCTGAATGTGTCGACTAGACTGCCGTTTTCCTATGCATTACAGTAACCCTCCATTTGAGAATACTCCTTTATAGATTCTCTGATATCACCCCATGCAGTAAACAAATTGTCCCCACTAAATTTACTTTTCGTCCTCAGATGTTTTAAACATCTGTCTTGTACATCTCTAAGACAGAGGCACAGAAACTTGCACTGAGTTTCCAATTGTTCAAAGCCATACTGACACATAACTGTGTGTTAGCTGCATTAGGAACACAACTGACTGTGCAAGCCAACGATGACCAACTAGAGTAGAACTGCATTGATTCAATGCCAATCAAAGTGCAGTCTATTGGTCTAAATACAATTGATGATCATCAACTCTTTTTAGAACTATGGTTATTCCTAAATATATTTGGGTAGGGATTTGCTCGCAACTAACTGGTTTGGGAGACACCATTCACCCTTTTAGTCAAACAGCTATGACTTCGAAGTCATCAAAGTTGAATTCATTTTTTCGGAATGAGTGATTAAATATTACAATAACTTACTCCTAGGATAGCAAAAGAAAGCAGCGTGTACCACGCAATTCGCTTTTCAGATTCCATGCTATCTGCTTCAAAAAGGTGTTAAATGGCCTCTGAGTTTAACAGTTGAGACGGTACTTGCATCTAGGACCGAAGAAATGTCTTAAAGAGAACATAACTAGATATTTCTTTACCCTTTCTCATTTTATTCAGTACTTACATGACTTCTAATTGAGTTCCAAGAAAGAGTCTGTCTGGTAGTTGCTGGAGGTTATTGTTGTTTAAAAAGCTGTAAATATTTCAAATTGTTATTTAAAATGGCACATATGCCTTTGGAAAACTTTTAATTACCTTTAAAGTCACAGCAAAACGATAGAGAAAATAATTATAATGGTATCATTAGCGAGAGAAATTCTAAGATAAACATCATAGCAATAGCAATGTTCTCAATCACACAATATTATATTGTCTGTTTGTGGCATATATTCAGAGCATTACTTGCACAGCAACATCCATGGGAACAGATAACCGCAACCTTGTTCTAACTAATTAGGTAAGAGTGTTAGACTATCGGGCTAGACTCGAAACCAGGAACAAACCACTTGGATCTATTACATAACACATTGTACATCTCACTCTTTTTTTGTTGTAGACTCATGCATGTTAACAAACAGATGACGTCATGGTTGGTTGGCAAGATAATAAGGCGCAATAACCCTTTAGTCACAATGAAAAGTAGATTCTACTTAGTCTACGTTCTGCGTGCAATCGCGCCAGGGTTTACACTAGTAAAAACTAACATGCCCGATTATGTTCTTGAGCATGCTCTTTGTCAACCATTGCTAACCAGTGACGTAACCGTGAATACAATTATTACCAGCAGGCATTTTATTTTACTATGACTATTATGCTGAAAAACCTTTAATCTCAAAAACAACAAAAATAAAAGACAGTGGAAAAGAGGGCTTCGTTAGGACTTTTTTGACGGTAAACCTTACAGTGTAATATAGGGTGAGCTTCCCTGACGACGGTCTGTCCCCCCTTCCCCACTCTGCCAGTTTTGTTTTCTTTCTCCACCTTTGTCTTACTTGAAAAATATTTGCGATATGTAGTTCTGCAAATCAAAGGTTCTGTGAAAAGACTCAACAAGAACATCAAACGCTTAACCATGTCTGTCTACATGAAATAATATTCTATCAATTAAGTTTCCTTCCAACTATTCCTCCCCGTACGCTGTCTTTACCGTCACTGTCTTAAATCCATTTTCTTTGTGTTGATCCTGGGGTTGCCCCCCCCCCCTCCGGGAAGCTATCCCCAAGCATATTCTGGCGTCACCCCTGTACAAAAGAGTCCCAGAAAACTTACATTTCTCTTAGGTTTGGTAGGTTTCTGAAAAAAGCTCTCGACAAGTAATACAGCTCATTGTAGCAGAGAAATATATGGAATGTATCGTGCCTTGTCCTTGAAAATAAATTGTCTGGCATCATTCTTAAATTGTTATATCCGAGACTCCTAAAAGACGAACAAATTATTGTGGTTTTCGCTTGTAAAAGAAAATGCATGAAATTATGATACATGACACTGACTATGACGCTTCTTGAAAGGTTCAACACTTACGGGTTTTATTTAGAACGACTTTTAACTTTTTTTTAACAAAGACCCTGAGATCTCTCTGATTCACATCTTAGGTCCGATACGCGTATCTTTTGTACTTAGACCGACGTTTCTTCAAACAGGTGGCATGTAGTAACGTAATTGTACTTTTCTTCATTTTATAGAATTTTTGCCACTTAATTTACTTTCCCATGAAATATTCTAAACCTTTTCTTTTCATGTTTAACGAAAATACTGTACAATCATGTATGGTTGTTTTTCTGGGGAACCATCTTGCCAAACTCTATCCGCGCTTCCTACACTTAATACGTGTCACCCCGCTTTATGTTTCACAATACAAGTAAAGAATGCTTAAAGCTCGCAAAATGCAAGCATCGGTCGATTTGTATTTTTTACAACATTATTATGACATTACATATGCTCCCGATTGCCTTATTATATAAAGCAGTGTGTTAGTTTGGGCTAGATAGGTCATTCTTAATATTAAGGGGAGGACTGGAGGAAGTCTCTTCATTTCAGTTCCAATATTTCCAATTAAGTTACTTCTAGCTCCTTCAGAAACCTTAAAAAATGTCTTAAGCTACTCCTTGTGCAGACACGGCCCTAGTTTCTTACTAAAGGTCATATCCTGGTGAGCATACTAGACCCTAATGTGTAATCAAAACACTCTCTGCAGGCTTTGTAATGTGAGCTACACTCCATCTTTTAAATTAGATGGCACTCCAACAGAAATGTTATGGGGTATTAGGTGATGAGTGTTTGTCTTTAACGTTTTCAACGATTTGCATCTTTAAAGTAATTTCGTACATTGCAACAAATTTACAAAATTCAATTCTTGGATATCACATAACTGTGACTCATCAACATAAATCGAAACTGTACTTACAACCAAGAAACACCACCAACTTTTCGAAACAAGTCCTCGGGAACTTTCGTAAGATTCAAACGACCTAAATCTCTGCAATATTTAACAAACCAGAATGAATAAATTAGATGATTAATCAATAATTACTTATAAAGCGATATTTCCTGTTTTTAAAAGATGTCATTTTGGTCATTATGTGCTTCAGCCAAGGCAATGTGAACAACTTGTTAAAAAGCAAGGAAAATTGATATAAGTTAAACAATGTTCTTTATAGACCATATGTGAAAATTCAGTTTTATACTCCTCGAATTCGAGGTGTCAGTTGCGCCGGACCGGGGGGAATTTTGGGGGCACGAAAAGTTTCCCTAAAAATTTTAAAATGACCTCCAAACTGCCAAAGGCGTTTAAGCTATACATTTCTGTAGTGGGCGGTTGGGGTGTGTTTGTGACTGGGTGATGATTCTATTTTAGCCAACTAACCTAAACAAAACATTTTCAAGGGGATGTATTGTCACCCCTCCACTTAAAAAACACACCTTTCCTTTACAATCAACCAGAAATACGAATTCACTAAATTGTGAAATTCAGGGAAACACTATTTTATAAGTGTGAAGAAATAACTAAGCATTTGTTGTCGGTGTAGTACATTATCGAGCGGTTTTCTCACCTGTGAGTAGGAATGAATGCGTTATACAAATACGCATGACTGACTGATAAATTTTTAATATTTACAATTAAAAGAAACGTTCTTTGTTAAGTACGAGCCTCTTTGATAGAAATATTTTTATTATAGTTTAGTGATTCTGAGCTATGTTGTAGTGCTAGCATTAGAAAATCCAAGATGTGTCGAATTAGAATTGTAATGCTTGTTTGTCTTTCGATTAAATTTCCTTTACCAAAAGTTACCTAACACAGTGCTTTCGTAATATGATACCGATAAGTAAAAAAAACTTTTCTCTGAACGGTGCATAATGCAAAATGGGGAGAACCTATGTCAACCATAAAGTGGGCACACAAAATGTTGGACTGGGATTTGTTTTAAAACAGGACTCCAAATGCACTTATCACCAAAACTAATCAAAACATACCGGTGGTTGCTCACGATGTCGGAAAGACCCTTAGCTATTCTTTGATATGATATTTTCCCTTCAAGTAGCGAGCAAGAATAACCAGAAGTTCTTTGGTACTTTGCCGAAGGAATGTAGTACGTTTCAAGTTCTTTTCGTCTGAGGGGTGAAACACTTTAGTATGTACTATTCATTGAAAATAACACTATAATTACTAAAATTTAAAGTTTCACCTCTGGTACCCTCAATGACCTCTGACCTCCAAGAATTACTGTAGTGTACTTTAAGTCAATGTTAGGCAACTAAGAGCAAAGCGTATGATCCCTCAAAGTCATTCCTCTTAAGTTATCATGTTTACAAGCTTTTCTCAGTTTGTCCTCTGGCGGCCTCACAAGAGCTTTAACCCCCCCCCCCCCATCAAAATCAGTGTGTACTTCTGGAATTCACTTATGAATGCCTACATCGTAAGGGAGAGATCCCTCCAAATTTCACTTCTAAAAACAGGAATTTACGAATTTTTCACAATTTGACTTTCGATGGCCTCAGATGATCATTTATCCCCTCCCCCACCAAAATCGATACTGATCTTTCATTTAGTGTAGGATATCTGCATTTTATGTACCGTGTGGTCCCTGAATGATACCATTCCACCAATGCCATATGTTAAAACTTTTAAACAGTAAGAGTTCATGTGGCCCACAAGGACATTGGCCTCCATGAAAAGAGGCTTTGGGGATTTTTATGGAGTGTCCACATTCCAACTGTGAAGTCCGTCAAGGTTAAGGTTATGAGATATTATATGAACATGGATTTCACGGCTTTACCATTGATAACCTCATAATACTTCTGATAGCCATTAAAACATTACTGTTCTTGCACCGTGCTCACTTATAGTATCCATTATAAGATCCCTCAATAATAAACTTACAGGAATTTTTTAGTATTTAAGTAGTTTCACCCCTGGTTGTCTCAAATGAACTTTGACCGCACCAAATAAGACACGCTTCTTTTATTTATATGACAATGCACAACTTGGTGACTTCAAATAACATTAAACCTCCACCCAACAGAAGGAACGTTTCCTTTTTATAACATATTTACAGAGCAAGTATGAAAAATGTATTTTAATAGCAATGAAGGCTACTTTTCATACTTACTCTGTAAATGCATGGTATTCGCAGTTTCACCTCTGGTGACATTACAATAACTTTGTTATTATTCAACAGTAAATATTTTCTTGTTCTAAATGTGTTAACAAGGTTGTCGGTTTTCATCTTTGCTAACCCATTGTAACTTAAAAGTCCCCATCATTTTCTGTCCTGGAATGTTGTGTTTCCAAGGTAAGATTTACAAACAAACACTCACACACATACAAACCCTCACTGCCTTACCGGGACTTGTACGCAGGAACCGGTAAGGAATTCTCGGGATTTCCCCCATCAGCTTGGCTGCCCGCCAACTAGTCCAGTAGACATACGTGGTTGAGAGAGGGCTGCTTGCCAAGGCAGGCACGTGCAGCCGCAGGTGTCACGTTTCACTTGTCCAAATGTTCGGGTAGCTACTGGCAGTTACGAGCCGCGCGTGAGCAAGACAAGACGTACGAGCGGCGCCGGCTGCCCGGCATCCACCATGTGCGTTTGTGAGTGCAGCTGTGCTCACATACACACACATACTACACTCTCTCGCATGATGTCATACAACCCCTGGCAGGGTATCAATAAAGTTTTCAGTAGTTTTTTTATGAAATAAAGCTAGATGAGAGACCTACAATATACTCACAAATGCCCAATATGGTGAAAATCATCGAATAAACCATCCGGTAAACTAGAGATGAAGTGATTGTCTGAAAATGAGCTAATAGAAACGGTGAAACAGAAAATATAAAGAATGGCACATCACCAAGCACTTAAGTTGTTTAAAATCATACCCTATCTCTTATTTATAATTTGACTTACACGATTCCCCCCTCTCTCTGTTTTCCCCTGCAATATCTACTTAGGCGTACGGGAGCCAATATTTCTGGGGGCAGGGATAATTGTAGCCCGCATTAAGAATTTTGGACCAAGTTGCCCGAATTTTGATACCGCTGTATCGGTTGTCATAATAAATCGTTGAATATGCTAAACATTAGCTGATCAACAGTGGCGTATTCAGGATTTCTCTCTCGGAGGCCATGCAGTATGTTGTGATCGCCAACCTGGGGGTGGGGGCTAAGGGGATGGGTTTCCTTTGTACATTTTTGAAAATTAGGTGTCCTGACATGCAATCTGGAGCCACATATGCTACCTTTTGAATTAAAGCTTGTGTTAAAAAATTTACGTCTTTTTAGGAACTAAAACAAAACGGCATCAGTGAGGGGGCATGACCCAAAAGCCCCCGTTTACGCCACTGCTGTTCAAACAAAACAGCGATTTTTGACTTACTAGTACAACTATACTATCAGAAAAATAGGATTCTCGCCATGTATTTAACTTATCATAGCCTCTTGATTAAACTTTTTCCGAATTGCGAAAACTATAAACAAATATGACACCTGTCACTCACTTTTCCGTGGTTTGATTTCATGGTAGAACTGATTGAATGGTGTTTAACTTCAACTTGATGCTAGCAAAAATCCCTAAGATTAAACTTTAACTTAAAACCTTACAATTCCAATAGACATACGTACTTACGCAGATTAGAGAGATTAATCATAGCCCCCAAAAATGGCATACTTAATTTTGTTGGCTGTCTCATTTGTCCTAATGGATCCACTATTTTCGTCCGAATTGGGAGGCCATAAGCCCCCCCCCCCCCCGGCGCCTCGTACGCTTATGAATATCTACTCCCAGTTTCGTAAAGAACTGCGCTCGATCACTTATTTTTTGTGTGGTCCCTGTGATCTTACACCTAAAGCTAATTGGTTTGACTGGTCAAGAATTCGATTTGTCGGTCTCGTGAGATCTGACAGTTCTCGACCCATCCAAAAACCAAACACCTGACAATGCGATTGGTGTAAATTGAATGTACATACTCTTTGGCGTACTGACGAATAGGCTTAACCTTGACTTTGGCATGGTGACAAATGTGTTTTTTTTTCTTCGGTTACTTTGGCGTACTGACGAGGGCAATTTAAGCCCAACCTGCGTATCCTAGCATGAAATAATGTAGTGTGTAGGGAAATGTTTTAACGGAAATACTAGATCATTAATAGTTAACAATTTAGTACTATGGGCTGATGTAGCTGGCCCGTACTAAAGTAACCATTACAGTGCTGATCCTTTACCATGACGTAGGGCTCGGATGTCGATGTATTGGATCTATAAGTTTCAATCTTATTCATGAAGAGTAGTACCCATTGAATTTTCAAACGGGTAGACACGGTGGACAATGTCCAGGGACCAAAAGGGCCCAATGGGGCCCGACCAATATTTCTCCCTACTATGATGCTCATTTTTTGTACTTAAACCTACTTGGCTCTTACATAGTACCCTACATTATAACACATTATTGAAATAACTTATTTCATAGTCTTGTCGCAGAATACGCCAACGAATAATCACAGGAATTTTCTTGAAAAGTGCACTCTAGAAACGTCCGTTTCAAACTGAACCGAAAACGGAATCAATGGGTACTTAACCAAATTTGACTAGTTGTAGTTCAAAACTAACCATTTCTATTAAAAATAAATCATATCTAGTCAAATATTTAACCAGATGTCGGTTCAGTGCCCATTTGAAAGGATTCGGTTCAAATCTGAACCGGACAATTTTAGAGTGTGCTTTTTTTTCACCGTAGTTTCAAAGATGGCATAGCCAAAACGTCTTCCGCAAGTGACATACCACAAAATTTATTCAGGGTAAGCTTGTTCGTTTGTTACCCAAGTTGTCAACCAGGATATTTCTATTATTTAGGAGGTTAATCAAAGGTAAATCAGAGATTAATCAAAACTTATCTGAGATCATCATTGAGTTAAGAAAGACTGGACGGTTTGGCTATGCAGTCAATTGAAAACGTTTATGCTACAAATTTAAACAAAATTAAACTAACTGAAAATTTTTCACACATGAAAGCGAGAAAGGTCAAAGTTTGAATACAGGAATCTCAGGACATGCAGGTTGACAGTATACTATGTGCATAATCATATCATGCAGCGTTTACCTTAATTAAAGCTTTAACACGCCCTCTATATAACTTTATTGTACATAGTTTGAACAGCGTCAATAGACAACATAAAAAGTTTCACATATAGTGCCATGCGTTGTGTTTTTTGATAATTTGTTAACATTTGCGTGGACGGACGGAGAGGGCTTATGCAATAGGGTTTTTGATATTATTGGTTTTGGGGCCCTCACTGCGTCTAGTCTATGGGCCCTAGAGGTTCTTGCTACGCCCCAGGAAGTTACGCAAGTGATCAGCTCCATTAACATTAGCAACATTCATTTGTTTTACAATAAATTCGTCCAAATTTAATTAAATATAAAACTAAATGTATTAATCGCTCATCATAGAAATAATGTGCGGATCCTGTTTGCTCTTGCCTGTGGTGGTGTGGGACATGTTATCAGTGCATGGTGACTACTTTGGTAAAATACTCTCGAAGACGTAAGCGTCGGTAGAACCCTGACAGATCTGAAGACAATTTTTGTTTGTCAGTCTGCCTTGGTCTGGGGCAGAAATTGAGTTCCTTCGAAAGAAGTTTGGTTTCTTCTTCAGAGAGCTGACACGAGATTGTGACAACCGCGTTTGTGACTGTGGAAGAGTCAGTCTTCGAGAGCTGCTCTTTTAAGAATTTGGACTCACTTGATTTGAAGTGATCTCATCTCTTTGAAACTTGTGTTGTTGCCTGGAAATGAGATTTTGGAAGAGGCGAAGACAATCCTGAAAAATGAGTCTGAGCTTATTTTGAAGTTCAGATTTGGAAAAGCTCTCTTTTTAGCTTCCTGGATTTGGGAGTCAATTTGGCGATTTAATTCACTAATCGTTTTCCGACAGTTTCCAATTTGCACCTCCATTAATTTGAGAGAGGTTTTCCTGAGAATGCCTTTCCAGTTCGAGTAGCTTCCACTATCACACAATGGCAAGCCGGTTGGGAAATGAATTTGAAGTGCTTTTGGTACCGCGTTGTTTGCACGGTAAGTTTTGTAATTGGAGAGGTGATGTCGATACCTGACACTTTTTTCGTGCAGGCGTCGAAGTAATTTGGAAGTTTCCAGAGTACTCTTCATATTTGTAGCACGATTGGATCAAAATTGATGCAAACAGTGAAGCAAATATATATGTTAACGGAAATACTGTATAACAACAGTGCTACAGAAATGAATGGCTGCATCTCGAAAGAGATACGTGATAGCAGAAGAGGCTTGAAATTTGGTAAATAAAATAGCCATAAAAGATTTTTGCAAAGCTTTCGAGCAATACTAGTTCTTCTTCAGTGCTTGATCACATATATATATATATATATTTAATACAACAAACACTTGGTGAAACATATCCAAATTTTCGGGCCACACAGGGCTCTTCATCGAGTACAACGAAAATGGAAAAAAACTGAACAACTAAGAAAATATAACGAACACAAAAAGAACTAAAATGAAGCGCGAAGCCCCAAGCCACGGTAATGGCTATGGCCAAGGGATGTAAGCACAATTATACAAAGGCCTCTTTAGTACGTACACGGGACTATATATATATATATAGACTACCGCGACTTATAATTCCGGAGGTAAGAATTTGGATCAATTTTGGTTTGGATTTCCATACCGTTAGATTAGTGCCCCTTGCTAGTAATCGGTATCCACACTCGTGACACATTTTTCGTCAAATACGGTAGTGCATCGTTGTAAATTTTACATAGAATATTTGATATATATCTGCATGTGCCGCTCGAAGACAAAAACTGGCAATGCGGGGAAGTACAAAAGTGTACAGGGGTAACTGGTTACCGTTACAAGCGTTAGTATGCAACTGTCTTCTGGAGTAGTGTTAGGGGTAAAATCTATTAACACGTGTATCACGATGAAATTACGTGCTTTTGCTTCAAAAACTCAAGTGTGTTGTGCAGTATAGAACCTTAAAAATTACACTTTTCCCCAGGCCCACTAAACAAACGATTATTCGGTAAATACACCTGCGTGACTTATTAAATATTCATATAGTGTTGTGATAGGCTTGGTTTAAGCTAGTTGTAATGAGAACAGTTTGTATAAAAAAGCCTACAGATTTCGACTGTTTTTGCACCGTTTCTTCAAATGTTGCCATTCACACTACCATTTTCAGTTTCTACATAAACCGCTTCATTCATTATTAACATCGTTAGTGTAACATTAGACCTTACGTATTTCCCCATTCTTGATCAAGTAACGTCACTTTAAGATGTTATAAATCTGTCCATTGGAAAAAATAATGAATAGTTAAAAGTTAGAAAATGTAAAATAACCTCTACGATAATAAGTATAAATCCTTTCAAATATTAATTAATTACAATGGGAAAATTGCATTATAGCGAGGACTTTTGGAATTATTTTCGGGGAAAAACACACTTCGGAATCATTTTGATGATTATGTTTTATGCAAATATGGAGCTGTACAATACATTCCAATAGACTAGACCTAATTTTGTGTTACTATATCAAATCTTCAGTATCAGCAAAACCCAAGTCATTGAAAAATCTCTGGATACATCTTTTTTGCCACATCACTATCTTTTTGAGGGACTCCATTTTAGTGTGCTACTTTTTCCAAGTACCATTATAAAAGACAATACACACGATCAACCTCAGTGTGTAACTTAGTTAAGCTATGTGACATGTACCTATGTAATATCATGGGATGTCATGGGGGAATTTTCATCGAAGTCGACCGACATATCGGCAGAAACGATACCTATCATTACACTTTTATTCCATTTTTTTAACAACTGGATGGAAATTAAGAAAAGTTCACACCATCACAAATAGAGTTTTTATGATCTTTTACCCATGAAAAAAGCCATTAGTACTCACAATATATGCACTCCAGTGCAACCAATAAACGTTCCATCTAGAACTTGCGAGAGATCTGTGTCAAAAATATATCTATAAGGTAAGAAAGGAAATTAAGATAATGTTCCCATTCATCTAAAGTTTACAACCTATGAGATGACCACGCAGTTATCTTGTTTAATGGTCAGTTCGAATATTCTATAAATTAGTCTAGGGAAGAAATTCAGTCTACTCAGCCAGGTTTTCATATTCAGGTTAATGTTTACACTATTGGTTAACCGTGACGTTACTATTTCCAAAATACCAGCTTTCTGACTGCACAAAAGTTCTTTGAATTAATTCGCTTATAAGGTAGTTACACCTCCAATACAAGGGGTAGAGGAAATGACCATTTAATGAGTCAATGGATACTTTGAGAAGATGTCTGTCACTGTAAAAACGAACCTTATGTTTGTAATGGATGTTTTCACTCCAATATCCACGTCTTTTTGCTACGCCACCTTGCACAAACCACAATTACACTTTTATTAAGTCAGATGTGACAATACGGCGAACACAAATTCAGAAATTTTCACCTTAAAGCACAAAGAGTTTTAATAGACCTTATGCATTGACGTAACGCGACGTCAGTCTTGAGGCAAACAATTGCACGAGGCTGACGTAATGGCGTCACTCTTACCTTCTGCGCATGCATCTACCTCAATCTCACGTTGTCCCTGGGATTTGACAACGAGAGTAAAGGGTATTTGGCGCTGTGGTGAAAACGGCAACGCGAGATAGTGCGTGACGTCATTTTTCACAACTAGGCCATGACGACGAACAACACCAGCTCCTCATTCTTGTAAGATGTTCGTATTTTCGTATGATTTTCCGGTAAAGTTTGGCGTTATATTGCACAAATATTATTCGTGATTTGTGGAAAAGGCATTTTCTGTCCTCGAAGTGGGGAAAGGTACGACTGGTGCAATTAGGTTAATCAATTTTGTCAGTTATTTGGTGACTGAAATGTGCCCATACCGGAATGAGCTGTACCGTTTACATTTAACGTTAGGGTATTAGCCTTATCAGTTCCAGACTCATGTACACACATGACATTATATCAACACTGGTTGGCAACATGGCTGGTGTTACTTGGTCGTATTCTCATATTACAAATTATCATTTTGCTATGAAAAATGGTCATTTAGCCAAAATGTGTATCCCTCCAATGCTGAGGCATGGCAGATCTTAAATGTCGTAGACTCGTAACGTTAGCTAAAAACCAAGGCGTTGGCCGTTGGGACTATCGGAAAAAAGTAAGCCTATATTCATACTAGGCTGAAAATAGGCATGAATTATACAAGACCTAGCCTACTTCTTAGTAAAAGGACTGTGTGGTTATTCGCCGAGAGCTCACTGTAATTTGTACACTCCTCTTTATAGGGAGCTATCGGTAACTGGCCTTATACCAGGAGCGTCGATCCTGGGGGACAGGAGGTACATGTCCCCTCCACTTTTTGATCGGGGGACGTAATACAAAATGTCCCCCCCCCCATTTTTCGCTCCCAGACTTTTACTTTTTATAAGTCATAATCATGGGCGTAGGAGCCCAATTTGATATAGAGGCTGTAATGACTTGCCCGAAAA
>WURT03030357.1:0-15307 GCA_009936505.3 Holothuria glaberrima | reverse complement strand
AAGGGTGTTTTTGGTAAGGCACAAATTCCTGTGGATAGACTTCGGCATCCCACTCGCAGAACGCGCCGGATGCATAAACTGCACTTTTTCCACCTCTTTACTAGGACAAACTGCTACAAATTTAGTTTTCTTCCCAACTCGATCAAGGATTGGAATAGTCTCCCTGGTGGATGATTCTTTGCATCATAAAGACTCTGCCCAGTTTATTACTAGCTACATTAGGGCTTGATACCTTTCGACGCATGCGTGGTGAAGTAATGTCCCTGTGGATGTGTCACCATATTCCGAAAGAAGATTTCCGTTTTGGTGTGAACGCACCTTTACTTGCAATTATACCGAAAAGTGTGGAAGATCTGCTGCTAGACTACACAGCTTCCACAAAGCAGCTATATTGTCCAGTGGCCAGGCAAGTCTGTGAAGGGGACGAGATAGCGTCGGGGGCAGGTGGTGAAATGTTCTTAGGCGAGGGAGCTACAATCCTCGACAAAATATACCTCTGTACACAAAGCCTTTTATTGAAGAAAAATGGTAAACCGTTTCAATTCAGTGTTACAAAGCCCCCCCCCCCTGCCCCTCAAGAAAAATGAGATAAATAAAATCTCTTCAGCTTCGTTCCATTACAAGTTATTACAATTAAAAATATAAACACTGACCAGCCAGAAAACTACTACCCCTGCCTCAAATGAATCTGCTCTGACCAAGAAACATTCATGTAAATGCCCATGCTAAATACTCTTTGGCTCCTTTTCATGAAAATTTAATTGAATATGGACATGGGGCTGCAGACAGGGGAAAGGTGGTCTTACCGTTGCTTGTTTTGCTCGTTTGTCCAATCATTTTTGTCGAGGATTGTAGATTTACTAAAATGCATTGCGGCAATGGTAATTTTTTATCTTAGGGAGAGTTCGCCCCTCCTCCGCCCTAGCTACGGGCTTGTTACAATAGTTCCATCAAAGACAAAGAAGCAAATAGAAACTTTGAGAGAGAAGAGAGGGACAAACTTGAAAGAAAAACCGATGAAGTTAAAGGTACACAATGAACATACTTTGTTGGCTGGGACTCAGCGCTTATATGTCTTCAATAAAAATACCTTCCATTTTTACATGATCTATTTTAGCGAAAGATACGCTATTTCTTTAATATTAGAGCTACGTTTATTCCACACTAAAGCCTCAGTGCCAACTATGTTCTGACAGATTAAGTGACTGTTATTTCCGAAGGGCGGTTCGATCGCGCGGGTTGCGCTGGCAGAGAAGAGTGAAACAAGGATAGCTTTAGAGAATAGCCACCAACCCCCCACCCATGTGGTTGAATAGAATTGGAAATATCATGGTAGAATCCAAGGGGATTGCCAGGTAGCTATCACCGGGATAGGCACAGGGTGTCAACGAGGAGGGTACGGTATAGGGCGCTACTAATTGACAATTGTGGCCTAAGTTTAACAGACGGACAGGCAGTGGTTGGAGCCGAGGGAAGACTACAGTCGGATTTCCAATGTATACGTGCAACCTACTTTATCTGAGCATACAAAAAAGGGAGTTAGGGTGCTTTTACACTAGATCCAGATCTGATCGCCTGCGCGGGGTCTGATCCACTACTCGAGATCAAATTTGTAGTGTAAATGCAGATCAGATCCTGATCTGATCGCCCGATTTTGATCCTTGTAAGAGGGGAGTATCAGACCCCGCGCAGGCGATCAAAACTTGTAGTGTAAATGCTCTAGGATCAACAGTGACCCGAGATCAACGGTGAAGCGTGTGCTTCTATTTCGTAATTCATTTGGAGGTCACTTCCGCTGAAGCACGGAGGAGGATCAGAGTAAGGCAAGTGTAAATGCACCAGGATCAAGCCTTACATGTAATTTGATATACTGATAACATCGGGCGATCAGATATGGATCTAGTGTAAAAGCACCCTTAGTCTCAAACCTACCTCATAAACCTTCCCGGGTCCACCCTACTCATGACAGTTGCGTCATGTGGCCTATAACTGTTCAATTAAATAGTTCAACAAAGGGAGCTACTACCTTTGTTTTATTAACCTCACAATGTGAGTTAACTGGGCAATGTGGGAAATGTGAGCAGTATGCCCGAGTTGTTGTTACACTGTGGTGTTTAATATCAATGGAATGTACCGGAGAGATTTGATGAAGTTTTAAACCACGGGATGAGTTTTCCAGTCTCCCACTAGGGAGCTGCAGTGGCGGCTCCCTGCTCCCACCATCTTCCCATGAGAATAACACACAATACACATCGATGTATTGAGAAAGGTGAGCTTTTGTGGCAACATAAAATCTTCATGGGTGCTTGTGATTTTCCATTTTCTCGACTTTCGGCAGATAAAGGTTTTTTTCTTTTTTTTTTTTCATTTTAATTATTAGAGCACAACAGTTGCGTCATTAAAGGAACACTCCAGGAGAACTTCAGCTATAAGCGTACGAGCTAAGGGCTAGAGATCTCAGGAGTTGTATCAGTCCTCGACCCCTACGTCCCCTCTCCCGGCTAGTTCAGGTAAAAAACCATTTCTCGGAAGAATTGTTTTGGAGAAAATTGACAATCTCCTCGGACAATAAGGGTTTTCTTGGACAAAAAGTTTTCATCGTCGTAGTACTCATACTCCTATGTCCCCCCAGCTACGCTACTAAGTTTACTTTATACACTGGCCCGGACAGGATAACCAAACTATAAATTTCCATCAACTGCTCGTATAGTTCTTCCATACCGGATGTTTGTTGACTCATAGCTGCATATTTACATCTTGCCATTTCATAAGAAGCCTACCTTCCTCTTAATAAAACCTTATAATTACGTGCAAATTTTGAAATGTTTATGAACACTATTTCTGTATAAAATTGTTATCGATGGAGTATTACGATATCAAGTATAAGGGAGAGGGCTGACACAGAAAATCGTGTGTTTAACCAGTCAAGTCCCAAAATCTGAAAATAGTGAGTGGGCAATTCCTCTGTATGGTAGGCCCACACTGTGAAATAATTTGCTGTAAATTTACATTTTAAAGTAATTTTTGGTTTGTCTGTTTCACGTAATTATACTATTGTTTAACCAACATTCATGTTTCATATAAGCCGGTCCCTTATGGTCTTTTCCTCAAAACAACAGTTTCATTCCGTTTCTGTAAAAATGTTTGTATATTATAGTTCAACCATTGAACTTAAGTGGGCTGCAAGTTTTGTCCATATTTTCTTTACAATGATTGCTACCTCAACAAATACTGAAGTTTTGGGTTTGTTTTTTATCAGTAGAAACTGGATAGAGATAATTAGGTCTATTTACCTCACTTAAAAATGTTGACAACTAACATACTAGTAAGCCTATTCATTGTAGGCCTACCATTTATTTTGCAAATAATGATCACATTATTTGAGAACTGCCAGTGCCCCTTTTGTAAAATTGCTTAAACGCTTTCGTCACCAACAAGAGATGACGGATTTATGTTACTCGCTTCAGTACCTTTGGGCTAAGGTCATGTGCAGTATATGTTTCATCGGAGCAGAGTCAGGGAGTGCATGGGGATGGGGAATTTGACTCAGTGGCGTACGCAGGATTTTCGCAATGTGGGCCATGCAGTATGTTGTGAGATCGCCGGCCTGGGGGAGGGTCTAAAAGGAGGGGTATTCCCCTCTCCTTTGAAAAATTTTGAAAAATTAAGTGTCTTTACATGCAATCTGGTGGCACATATGCTACCTTTTAAAGTAAACTTTGTGTTACAAAACTTACGTATTTCAGAAACTAAAAGAAACAAAATTGGCATCAGTGAGGGACCATAGGGGAACACCCTCTCCCCTTTAAAATTTTTGAAAAATTGGGTGTCCTTACATTCAAACTGGTGCCACATATGCTACCTTTTGAGAAAAAAAAATTTGTGTTACAAAATTACGTATTTTTTAGGATTTAAAAAAATTGGTATCCATAAGGGGGGCATGGCCCAATGCCCCCTCCCCCTGCGTACGCCACTGATTGGACTGATATCTTGGGAATTTGGTGAATAACTAGGGAATAAATTTAGCCATTTCCTAGGAATTTAGGAAAAATTAAGTTTTACATAATTGCTACATAATTGGTCAAGATTTACATATAATCTCTGTTAATTTAAGCAAAAGAGATATTTAAATTTTACACAAAAATATCACAAAATCAAACAGCACATTTTAGTACTCTGGATAAACAGAAAAAGTTAATACCTTATAACATTTGTAAACAAGTTAATAGATTTCCTTTTTACAGGGCACCGAAGCAATTGAGACGCACGCACAACTCTTGTCCACTTTTCGGATTCTTCACCTTATTCATAACATGACTTTCACATAGAATGACTGTCATACAATAGAAGCGTGCCTCCGCCGAAATTTTCTTTGACTGAGGCTTCGCCTCGTTGAATAGATCATTCAATCTTTCAACTCATGAAATTATTTATACTATCGCACTTATAAACATTCATTATTTGTATATCAGAAGACACCGCAGTACCGGTATAACCTCATATCATATGTAGTAGACATGTGATGTTGATACTGAAGAGAAGAAATTCAGGGAGTATATTTAAAACTGGTACGCAATATTTATGTTTTAAAAATCACAATGGATAATTTTAGCGGCAAACCCGTATCCAGTTAGTTAGTTAGATGAGGTTTTACGGCTCAGTTTCTGACCATTTGGTTTAAGTCGAGCTGGCCACGGCCTTTATTCCAGTTGTGGCTCACTGGCTTGTTTTCCCTTCTCCATTGCTTATAAGCCCGTATCCGGACAGCTTCAGGGGTTCGAACGAAACTCCGACAATATCCATGGTCCACTCCGGATAGTAAAGGAGCAGTGTGGTTATCAAGGGCAGCAAAATTTGTGGGGGCTGAAGCATGCTTTAGCCTCTCTTTCCAAGCACGAAAACCCGTTATTTGTCTCTTCTGTGAGAAATGTCAAAAATTTGCAGTAATTTACCTCAGAACTTGTCCAAAATAATGCACCAGGGTCCCATTTCATAAAGAGTTAAGATCGATCTTAAGTTGGATCTGCAATGCAATCATCCTATTTAAATCAAACTTAAGATCAATCTTAAGTCTTTATGAAACAAGGCCCAGATGACATCTAAGGACCCTCAAATATAAAAAATTTTTGAAAAGGACTAAGGAATTTAAAAGATGTGCAGTAATATGCCTTAGAATTTATCCAAAATCATGCACCACATTGCATCTAAGGACCCTCAAATATCAAAAATTTTCCAAAGGGCTAAAAAATGTTAAAAATGTGCAGTAATTTACCTTTAAATTTTTCCAAAATGATGCCGCAAATTGCACCAAAGGACCCTAAATTATCAAAAAAATTTCCAAAGGACTAAGAAAAGTAGAAAAATTGCATTAAATACCTTAAAATTTTTCCAAAATGATGCACCAAATTTCACCTAAGGACCCTAAAATATCAAATAATTTTCCAAAGGACTAAGAAAAGTAGAAAAATTGCACTAATTTATCTTAAAATTTTTCCAAAATGATGCACCAAATTTCACCTAAGGACCCTAAAATATCAAAAATTTTCCAAGGGGGAGGGGCTCATCCCTCCCCTTAGACCCCTCCCCCAGGACAGTGATCCAAAAAAGGTTCAGCCCCAGCCTCAAACAGCTTCCTACGCCTATGGTGGTGATACCTGTGGAGTTTGATGATGCTCCACATACCTTACAAAAACCTTTCAAAAGCATCACATGTAGTCAGCTGTATACGTAACATTGAATAGCGCTGTCACGATACGGCAGAATGGCATCGCAACTATCGCTGCCGAAAGTATCGCGATATTACCTAACGAAAATTCGACCTGTGAATGCATTCAATTAAGACACTTGATACATTCCAAACTCTTCATTGCTTGTTTATAACTATTCAGCTTATATTTCCAACATGACACGTATTTAAAAACATGCAATAAGTGGTTATAAATATAGTTGAATAACAAAATGCAGTCGTTTTTTACTTCCGCCTCTAAGTTCTCTTTATTTTTATATTTTTTATATCGCGATACCTAAAGATGTCCGGTATCGTACGCGTGAACTAGTATTGCGATTATCTATGAATCGTGACGGCCCTAATATTGACCACTATCTCTTATTAATAAAGATTACAGGACCAGAAGCCACTGTGGCTCATTGGGCGCTCTATTCCATTGTGGGGTGAACGCCAGTAATATTCACCTTTCTTTTCAACTAGTGCCCAGAGGATAACGAGCCTGCAGAGATGCACTAATCACTCCTAATCCTGCGCCTGGTACCGTCATTTAACTTCCCGACGGATGGACTGAAGGTATCCCCAGTCTTGAGCCCTTTTTCCCAAGGCTGATAAGGGTGAACAATCCTTGACCTAAAACTGCCCGGGCGTCTGAAACGAGTATGAATCAACTTCTTTAGTCGGACAACCAGAAACCACATCTCTGGGAAGAGCGGACTGCCAGGAAGCAATGTTTTGAGCTGCCAGAAAAATTTAAAGATGTTTTCAGCGGGACTGTGACCTCTCGGATACAAATTACGGTAGTACACTCAATTGTCAAGCCACCTCCGACCTTAAAAATCCTTTCGTTTTATAATTTCAAATACATTTCACCTCCCAATTAGCCAATGAGTCATAAAAATTTTGGTTCCTAGGTTGTTTTCTTAAAATAAATACGAAAATTTCGAACATAAACCAGGCGAGTAGCCATGGGGATTCTGGGTGTTGAACCCCCTTAGCCCAAGCTCGAAAAAATAATGACAAAAAGCACCACAAACATTACACCTTAAAAAGCCGTTTTTTCTCCAAGGGGAGGGGGATCCCTAGCCTTATACCCCTCCCCATGTCGCACTCCAACAAAATCCTGTCCCATGACACAATCATGGCTATGCCCCTGGCATAAATTGACTTGAAAACGATGAAAATAATTAAACCATTTTGTATCTCAACATCGTCTCATGTAGGTTTGTTTGATATAAAAGAGGAATACCCCTACATCAGAACGGAGACTTGTCACAATATAAATAGGTTTGTCAGAGGTTTCCCCACAGTTTTGACCAAAAAGGACTATTCAAAGTTTATTTTAAAACAACCGATACCGCAACTTGTTCAAACGTTCAAACTTCAGGACAAAATTTACTCTGTCCCCTCCCCAGAAATTATTCCATTCTCCTATGCACTATTTATGTTTTAAATCCAGTTGACACTGGCTGATCAGACCGTAAACTACATAGAGTCGAACACAACATTTAACATTAATGTTCACATTTCTCGGGCACTTATAACATTTCAAAAGTAAGCATGCATAACAATAAGCTATTTTCGCAATTACCAGTAGCCTCCTTGATTTTACAGAATACAAAATTTCTCATTTACCTCTTTATGCGCAAGTGCAAATTTCTAACACATGATATTCCAAAATGAAGAATGTTTAGAAGCGCCACACAAGGCCAGGGAAGTGAAGTTTACGGGAACCTAGAATGCATTTTGGCAAAATTCATCTTTTCACTCTTCCCGCCAGCGATGGTGGTGCTCGGCTTGGAAGGCCCTGTTACATATTGATGGTCCACTCTTAATAAAATTGAACCGCACCATTGATGAAGCTGCACGCGGGCTTTTCTCGGGAAAACAAAAGTTAGCTTGTAAGATTTAGATAATGCTTAAATATATAACTGGGCAACTGAGGGTACCCATAGCAAGGATTGTAGATACTAATTTCAGAAGATATTGTACTACCCGTTGCGCAGGCTAGGTTATTGCTGACTTTAAACGATGAAAACAGTTTGTACTGCTGTAATATGTTTATCGCTAAAAGAAACAATATGCTTTCCTTTGCTGTGCAATGTATAGAGCTAACTATTGAAGTAAATTATATAGCAATAACATCTGTCTCAAAATTTTGAAATGGTTCAAGCTTTCTATTAACAAAAGGGTAATTTGCTTCTACATCCCTTCACATTATCCGATTACTTAAAACCGTACATTCACAGGTATTTGGTTGCAGAAAAGCATTGCAAATAAGGGCAAAGATCGAAAATTTCTTAGAATCAATTTCATTTTTTAAATTTGACACAACGACTTTCTGTCTCACTGTCACACCTTGGATCAAGTCTTTCACCTTCCTGCTCAAATATGGAATACGCTAGCTTAAAGCACGGTGATATGGAAAGAGCAAAATGTTCTGCAATGATAACTACCTAGCAAGAGAGACCAAATAATTATGGAGGGACTCATGTAGTTTTTATTAGATTTCATGGGAAGATCCGGGGTTCCTCGAAAGAGGGAAAAAGGGGTGTTCACGGCAGGTATGGCCACATACCAAAATATTGAAACATTGTTAAGTGTCGTGTTTATGGCAAAAATAACGAAGGGCCCGAGCCCAAACCAACACTACCCAGATCCACCCTTGAGTTAAGCTTCTTTTTTATTTACGCAAGCTCACTTTCAAGGACATTTGTCAGCTGTCTATTCCACATAGCTTAGCTTTCTAGTGTTTAACTAGGGAGTTGCTATAGTAACTTACTGGTTTAACTATTTCTTTGCCTTTGCTTAATTTTACCTATCTTCGTGGGCTTACGGGATATTTTCTAGAGGACTGAGACGTTTTTCTTCGAGTAAAACCTTTACTACAAGAGAAAATTGCTCAATTATCCCCCATATCTGCCGCCCGAGAAATAGGGTTTTTCCAAAGTCCGGGATCTGCAGCCCCCACACCCGGTTTCTTACCCCTGTACGGGGACCTTATGAGGACACTTAGGACAGTTTAATCTGGTACAAATGTACTAAAACCTAACGTTATAGCAGTTTGGTACAACGGGAGAGGGTGTAATTGTACCTCGGAAGGGGCGTTAAATTTAAATTGAACCTTCGGTTTTTCTTTTTTACACGGCTTCGGTCTAAAACAAGCAGACCTTCTAAGATCAAAATGACGTGGGTCTTAGACAGGTCAGATCACCTCACCGTCCGTCCAAGATCACCGATACCTTTCAAACCGTCTTCAGTTTCTGGTGGCTTCGATGTGTTCTCGGTTTGGGTGTTCTATGCACACTCTTTTAACCGTTTATTCAGTTAATTTAAACACAGAGATTGCACTTTGGAATGTACAAAATGAGATCCTCGTTGACAAGAGTGTGCAATAAAACTGTCAAAGAATCAAAGAAATTATGAACTAAATTATGTCCAATATTGTGATTTTCTAAGAAATCATAAAGCTCAGGCTCTGTCCTCGCTTATCCTGAAGGAAAACCTTAGTAGCAAAATGGTTCATGGGTTTCCTTTTCCCAAGTTTTATTCGTCATCTGGTATATTAAAGGGTTTGTTGCATTGCCCAAACCTTTTTAGGAACCCACTGGTATTTCTTTTCACAGTTGGTGACTGCACTGTAATTGACATAAATTTAAACAACAGTAACTCAGTGCAAACAACTGTAAAAAAGCGCAACGCCTCTCCACCATGTGAATTTGGTAATGTTGAAGTCTGTGACTACATCATTATAAGGGCTAAAGACTTTTGAAGGATTCGGGTTAGCTCACTAACAGGAATACAGGATCTACACAGATTAAACCCCAAGAAATACATCGGCTGGGTTTATCATATTTTCTTTTCTCAGGCAATGGACTTAAATCGATTCCAGAAAAAAGTGAAGCATTTGATTGCTATTTCCGTGTTTACGTCAATTTTACTTATTATGAGCATCAGTTTTCAAGATGGCATGAATTCTCTTCAAGTGGACCGTTCCATCGCGATGGAGGGAGGAGCAGACTATACATATCAGAAGAAAGACAAATTACAAAAAATGTGGATTGTAGGTAAGAAAGTAAAAGCAATAAAAAGTACTTGGTAATGCGATAACGTTATGTGTAATTCATTTACAGTCGAATTCAAGCTTGTTTTTCTTAGCGACGAAAGAAACAAGAACGTTTCAATTCTTTCCCTTAAGGGTAAAGTGGCAAGTGACAAATAGAGTTATCTTTCCTGGTCAGTGGACGTTTCTGCCATTTTTCTGTGACGTAAACCATGCACATGACGTCACAGCGCCATACTAACCGATATGTGTCTGCCCCTCAGGAGATAAACGTGGACACACAGTTGCATTGACAATTGGTGTCAATCGCGGACGTATTTATGAATACATGGCACACCTACCAATTGGGGACCCTCCTGGAACTGGGGACCTTCCCCGCTTGAAAGAATGGTTTTAAATAGTTTCTTTGGGTTATATCATGATGGAGCCATGAAGATGTCCATTGAATCTAATGGAATAGAGGAAGAGTCCCCGTTGAGGTAGTGTTGTGTTACGTCCTTGTTTGAAGGTGTGCGTGTGTAAGACGTTATGTCCACTGTTCCCTGTGGAAAATCACACCTACATTTACAATTAGCTTGATTAATGTTGATTGAAAACATTTTGAGCGCCCTATTTTTTCCTGTAGCAAAGCTCATCATTTTCCACCATTATACATACTACAAGGTTAATCTTCGGACGTCCACGGTTAAATGGTTAAATGAGGGGGTCCCCGTTTGACAGTAATTGCAAGTATATGTGGTGCAGCACGTCCACTGGAAAGGTGTTACAACATAGGTGATGCGTGCCGCCAATGTCTAAGGTCTATTGTAACGATGTGGGGTATGGTGCTCTCAAGGTACTCTTTTAAAATGGGTCCTTTTCTAAAAAGTAGGCTACTTCAACATCTGAAACCTTCCAGTCTCTGATTTTTTTTTTTTTTTGGAATGATGACTTTCTTTTCCAGAACCTACTAAGCCAGTACTAATGAGAAAAGACAGATCTATCAGAGAAAGGGCCCACGAAGAACCACGTAAGTATGACGTTTCTATCACATGACTAAGTCATGCATATTTTAAAATACGAAGTATTTACTTTTTGACTTGTGGTCACACTCATTGGAGGTGTAGTAAGAGGGCTTTAAAAGTGTGGAAAACGGGAGTGATTGGGGTTTAAACTTAATCGGGAACAGGTATATTTCAGCTGCGCAATATCTTATTTGTGGGGAATAATTTGTGCAAGCGGAAGACAGGAGGAAATTCTGGGAACGAGTGCCCCCCCCCACAATGTTACCCGGTACCGCAACCACTAGTCACAATTGATTGAATCAAAGGCATAGGTATAAAGGGAGGAAAGTTGTACACAACATGAGGCAGGAAGGACCGATCCATGGGAAAATATCGGGTTGTAGTTCATGCCCGTAATCAGCTTTTTTAAAGGGGACGTGAAATGGCTTTTTCCATTCGAGCAAACCTCGAGGCAGAATTAACAACATTTGGGTAGATTTATGCATGTAAGGGTTGCTCGGGTTGGAAGAAGTAATTAAATTTTAAATTTTGAATTTTTTGTTATTGTTCTTCTTTGCAAATTTGAGGAGCTCAGCTTCTAACTCGTGCAGTATTTTGCAAATTTTGAAGTAAATTTATCCCTAAAAGCTGGCTCGAGAGGAACTCTTCATGTGAGTGGGATCACCCGAACCTGGCCCACTGTCATCTGGCGACTGGCCGGGAGTCTTGTCAACTCCTAACGAATGCAGAAAGGGGGAATGCTTATTATGAGACAAAACAAGGGAGTGATGCTCTCACAAATACGCTCAGAATAAAGTGGTTCTTATAAGTTTGTAGAAGACATGCAATTTTGAAAAGTATATTGCAAGGATTATCCTATAGGCGAATGGAGGGACTGGGATGTAGCTCCCCCCCCCCCCATCCATATGGGCAGGAAATGTGCTACTTTTCAGGCACAGTATAAGATATTTTTGAGCAAACATACTTTAAAATTTCGGCTAATGAAAGATGTTGGAGCTTCCAAGTGGTTCATTCTTTTATTAAAGGGAACTGGAAAATTTGGAGTTTTTGATGAAGACAGTTTGAAAAATTGGCACTTTTGCCCATGAATCTATCCTCCTTAAGCAGTTAAGAACAAATAAAGTAAACTGTAGGGTCGACTGGTCGCCGTTGGGGATTACAAACTGTAATGGGGCACGCCGACGAAATTTACAAATTTCCCAGGAGGGCCCCCACCCCTGTCTGACGCCACCCTTCCGTAATAATGCCTCACTACTATATAGGTCAGTGCTGTAAAGGTGTGTGGCATTTAAAGGTAAAAAATGACACCCCCCCCCCAAATAAAAAAAATACTGGCAGATTTTTTTTATACTTTGTAAACAATTTAACAACAGAATATATTTTCACTTCAGTGCATTTCAAGGGCATTTGTTTTATTCCTCAGCCAAACTTGTAAAATCATTGTCTCTCCAGTTAATTTATTATTCTCTGCAGAATATGGTTACAGGTATTTGGTATTTGTCTGAATGCTTTTTATCCCCACAGAAGACACTGGACCAAGGCTAAAGAAAATACCAAGTTTGTCTCTGCATAGTAAGTCGAAATAGCTTAAAGTGATATTACCTGTTTAAGAAATGGGAAATACATAACACTGCCTTGTCCAAAGTACTGGAATAACATTTAAGCAGTCCGTCCGAATAATAACCATAAATAAAGATCCTCACAGAAGTAATTCTTCCAAATATTGTTCAATTACAATAGAAAATAACGACAAAAACTATGAAAATCGATAATGCTTGCAAACAATTTTTATTCCATTCAATTCCACTCCTGGCTGAACAAATCAATGGCAGTGCTCTTATATACGAATATGCAAAAAGGCTGAAGCCAAAACGGCACAATGAAAGGTGCCCACGTATATGCCAACGTAGCCTGATGTAAGCAGGCTATTGCGTGTGCGTTTTATGCATCAGTCAAATAGGAAATCCTACTTTCGCTCATTTTCTATCCGCCCTCTATATAGACTATATGTTTCGCTAGTAAGTACGATGTAATACTAGACTGTATACATAGGATTTATTATGATTTCTGAGAGAGTGTCATCTGCAAGAATCTGCTACAGAGTCGGCTTCGCAGGCTAATGCCAGCGAAGATTATATTGTCTCCCGACCTTATTTTTAAACGTCTGATAAAATCTTGGAAATCTCCTTTCAGTCTATTTCTTTAACTTGCATCTCTCGTTCAGGACATAAATATTGCATACTGAAGGTGAATCAAGGGCTTCTTATAAATACAGCAATTTTGCGACGAAATTGTCACATGATTG
The DNA here is from genome assembly GCA_009936505.3 of Holothuria glaberrima. Classification (NCBI taxonomy): domain Eukaryota; kingdom Metazoa; phylum Echinodermata; class Holothuroidea; order Aspidochirotida; family Holothuriidae; genus Holothuria; species Holothuria glaberrima. The sequence goes on along the minus strand of WURT03030357.1, from coordinate 2,210 downwards.
GATTAAAGAAGTAGCGTAACCGGTTCCACTTATTTCAATTTGGGGAACGCATTTGTTCTTTATGTCTTTTAAACTTTGCCACGGGGCCTATAAGCAAAGTTACTACCAAAGGTTAGATGCCTTCATAAGGTCTTATTCTGTAATATACTTTAAATCTTTTAGTAAACAGATGAATACACTATAAAATATACGGAGAAACGAAGCTTTCTATGTCATTTCGGTGTTCCCCTATCAAATTTTCAACTGTTGTATTTGTAGATCGAAAGAAGGAAAAGCCATCGAAAAACATCGACATGACGCTAGTCACAGTCCCAAGTGGATCCCCGGTTGGTAAGTAAATTAGTGCTTTCCATAGCCTAATCCTTGTTGAGAAATATCTATTCTGAAGCAATATAACCTAATCAAAACAACCTCGAATTAGTCATGTGAGATGAATGAAGAGCTGAATGTAGTCAAAATGCTATTTCATATGACTAGACTAATTAATGTTATTTTTAATTAGTCATATAAAATCATATTGACTTGAGGAAGTTAACCTAGTGCCTGACGACGAATTAACGTTGTTGCGACTACTTTATTAACATTATTTCATTTATGAAAAGGGCTTTAAAGTTTAAAATTACAAAAGTATCTGCTTTAAAGGTTGAAAAATGAAACTCATTGGTTAAACTATCATTCTCAGTTACTTACATTTCTGCGCTTTTATTCTCTAAAAAAATAAGTGAAAATCGAGTGAGAAGGCTTTGTGAAATATCATTTTGACTAAATTAGGAAAAAATATGACTAATTAAGTCAACTCTTTGGCTAGCCTAGTAAATTAAGATAGTTCCTTTGGAAATCCTTATATTTATTCACTTAATCAGAAATAATTTTTACTATTACTCTTGTACTTTACTCAGGCAACCCTCCCTTAACCTCCCAAAATTATCCAATAGCATTAAAAGTCCAGTTTCCTTATTCCAGAAAGTGAAAATCCCTTAAAATAGGTTGTCCTCTGTTCCTCATCCTTGCCGAGAGATGAAACTATCCCTTTTTTCGTTCCATTTTCAATCAATGGTTAAGTTAAAGAAGAATGCACAGACTCAACATTTTGCAATCGTTTTCGAGCCTTCCAGTCGCATTTTTGACTTAAATTTTTTTATTTATAACTTAAGACATAAGCATTCTGCGATACAGACAACGAGAGAAAGAATCACAGAACGTGGGAATTGAGCACGGAATTAACAATATCGTAAAATCTGTATGGAAACCTGTCAAATTCATTGTACAGTAATCGAATGCTCGTCATGGAGCATTGAAAGATATAAGTAAGTGTACAGCATTGGGATTACCCCTGCTTGCTGACATGCATCAGCTCATTTACAGAAGTACTTTTTCCAGAGTCCCCTCGACTCTCTGGCGAAGAGCCAAGGGGAGAAACCAAACGTTTATTCCTGAAGGAGTTCTGCTCCCTTAGAGCTACGTCCTCGAACGGACACAAACTTAATTGACCAACCTCTCGACACTCAGACCTCTACCTCAAGGGTCTGTCATGCGTGATTCCGTTCTTGACTAGCTAAAAAGAACAGATACTACACATGATCTTAGCCAAAGGCCGTGAAAGTTCGAGAAGTTTGGAAAGTTCGTTTCCGACGTTACCTTTAAAAGTTGCAAAATCTAATATCTAATTGACGATATAGATTATTGTTTGAGTCTTTTCTACTTTTTAGATAAAAATAAAACTTCAAAAGTCACATATAGTAAAAACGACCATTTTTTGACAGAACGGACAAATTTATGATTTTCAAGCAAAACAAAAAAATTAAGTCTGTAAACATGTAAATGTCACAACTGCCTATTTGAAAAACAAAGCATTAAAAACGTTACAAATAGCCCCATTTCCCATCAAAATCCATCACATATTGACCATTATTCAACACCAGTGGTGTAGCCAGCGGGGGGGGGGCTGTGGCGGGAGCCCCCAGTTGAAACTCTCGCCCCACCACTTGCCCCCCCCCCAAAAAAATTGAATTACAGGCTGAGAAAAAATATTTTAATACACGCCAAATATGTGTGCCTACAGGCTACATAATGATGTGTATTGGGATTTTGTCAGTCCTAGAAAGATACTGTACGATCCGATTATGAGCAAGCTCACACAGGACTTTTATCTGCCGAGTACGTCCAACTCCAGTATATTTAGCCCAAGAATGGCAACACCAAACTGAGGG
>WURT03030346.1:0-15307 GCA_009936505.3 Holothuria glaberrima | reverse complement strand
ACCTTGAATATGCAATATTTATGTCCTAAAATATCATGAAAGATACTTAGAAGAGAAATAAGAAGAAATTTGTGACACTTCGCTATTGTTTCAAAATAAGTTTGGGGTGACTGCTTATGACGTTTAAACTTTGCTAGAGTCATATTTTTCCAGTTGTGGCCATGCAGTCATGAACAAGATTCTTCTAAAACATTCAGTTAGCAGCGACATTTAATCCTTAAAATTTCCTTTGTTATAGGAATATATGTGCAATGACACCTAGCTCCTGCTAACCCTGTCCATTTAACTCTAAAATGATTGTAAGCACTCACTGGTGAAGTCACTACTACAGCAGCAGAATCCTGCCTAGAGTGCCCTTAAAACCATTCCCCTTTGCTAATACCTTACATTGTAAAGAATACATTGTAAGAGACTAGCAGAAATGTGCATCTGGACCTAAGGGTATTTAACCTCACTTGACACACTGTAAAGAACCAGAGAAGTAGGCTGATTCCCTTTTCTTTATTAACACTGGACTCCAACATTAAATTATTTGATAATACAACAAGCTATAAAATATTTGTAAATTACAAGATCTATCAAAGGTAATATATTAAGATGTTGACACTAATACCGTAAACTGGAACAGCCGGTTTATATTCACCAGTTTGTACAGGTCAGGAATAGTTAGCAGAACAACATGATACATCAGTTTTACATACTCCTATTATTTCAGTAATTAATGTAAGGGAATCTTTCTTAGCTCCTCCTTGTTCAACATTTCCTTCTAAATTTAAAACCTTCACAGCTTATAAAGTAGTAAGTACATAGCTTCCTAGATTGTTTGGTCAGCGACGATCCTGTCATAGCTGGTTACCAGGATGAACCTACCAGGAAAGTGTCAGGTACTTTCTATGCAATTCTGTAAAATACTGTCACTGTCCATAGGTTAGAAAGGGATATACCAGGGTTGTCATGTATAGGTTTGGTATATGGCAGCAATATAGCCAGAATATAAGGGGGAAGGGGGCACTACGTAAATGTTGAAACCCTTGGGCATGTAAAAGTATTCTTCCAAATGAAATGTGAACTCAGTGAACAGCGACCAAATGTGGTGATTTTAAAATAAGGATGTACGCCTATGGGGAGTAACTTATATGATTCCACACCCTAAACCAACCTCTGGTTTCATTTGATATTACCAATAATTTTTCCCACCTCACCATCATACATTTAGAGGTGCTTCACATGACATCAGCCCATTTGCACAACTTGCCAGGCTTGCCACCACAGCCCATGCAAAGAAGATATGTTAATGATTCCTGCCAACAACAGTATCCTACATGCATTCGTAATACAATGAAATCTCCTCAGCCAAAATGTCTAGCAAAAAGACTGTTATATCTGTGCAGGACCTCTATAACCCTTCCCCCTCCCCCCTCTTTAAAGCCCTGTTGTAGCTGGGAGTGACTTGCTACCCACTATAGAATGCTTTTGTTATACACTTGAGGTGAAGATAAACTGTTCATGCTATAAAGCCCTATGCTTATGTCTGACACAGTAAGTACTCAATAGTTGGTCACACACACATATGTAATATCAACGGTTGACCTACGTTAAGTCTCTATAGATATGAAAAAATGAAAGCATACTTTCGCTGCTGTTTGTGAAGGGTCTCAGTTTACCGTGCAGTATCATATGTTCAGTGTACAGGACGGTGACTTTTGACCCAAACGTTTTCAAGGAAAAGACGAGCAACAACAATAAAGAATACATTCTTACATTAACAAGTGAAAAGAAAACTTTCAGTTTTACAATTGAATTATAATGCTAATACATTATAGGAAATCCTTTTAAAAAATGATACAGTTGTACATAAATGGCTGACTAAATTTTGAAAATGGTAACAGTAATACTGATAGGCAGAAACAGAGCAGAGATTTACCGTGAAAATATTTCATGAATTTCAAGCACATACCTTGATCCCCCTTTACATAAATTTACATTGGTGAGTTTTCTTTTGCTCAAAAAAGTAAATCTGCTACATGTATTGATAAATCTGTGATATTTTGATGGTAGAAAAAAGTGAAAGATAACCACACAGTGTAGGTCTGATTCAGGCATACCATCCAGCAAGTTTAGACTGTGACTTGATAGAGATAGCTCTGAGCTGGAAAGTTGTAAAAACTTTTACTTCAAGGTAAAGCTTTTTTAAAAACACTTCTTAAAGGTGTAAAAGCAATTGTCCACTGAATTCATGGAACTAGATGAGGGTATGTACAGTTACCATACATGAATCATTCAGATATTTGATGCCCTTTTACAAGTCAGTTTGAAGATATGCATACTCCAATAATTAGATCTAGTGTAAAGGATACTTCCCTTAATCAGAAATGGTTTCAGGTATATTTCTATAACCTCAAAATTGGTAAAAAGTAACAAATGATTGTCTCATGTGCAGTCTGTCCCTCCTCCCCCTCCCCTACTGCCCCACTTATTTTAACATACAACCTAGGCCTACAGACCTCATATGCACTGACATCACCATCTGCTAGATTAAAGACATCTAGCAGCTTGCAATACTAGGTGTACAAAAGTATGCACATGCATGTCCTTTAGCTGGAGCACTCTAATTTTTGTCCTTGTGGTGTCATGTACCTACCATCTATTAAAAGCAATCTGCCTTCCACACACACAACTTCCCAGTTCATACATCTGACTGTGAGTTTATATCCAAGGATAATGCACTTCACTTATTCATGGACTACCAAATATATTCACAATGTTTAGAGAGTTCCAGTGACACACTGAGAATGAGAAGAGGGTCTCATGTCGTTTGGCTCTTCCCCCTTCCCCTTCCCCTCATCCACCCTCCTTTTCTCCAGTGAGCATTCTCAGTAAAAAATTTTATTAAAGTACTCAAAATGCCTTTCAGCTAAAAGTTTTTCAACAAGAGGGGAGGTGTGTTTGCTATAATGTAACAAGACCTGAGGAGTGTCATTATCTCTTAGGTCATTTCACATAAAATTTCCTTAATCCCCTGCAAACCAATTGATGGTCACACTCCACTAAGAAGATGTGAACTCGTTTGAAATTCTTATTCCCCCCCCCCCCTCCACTAACTTCCGCAAAACTCCCTGCTTGCCAAAGGAGAGTATTAAATGAATCCAGTCTAATCAATACAAGCTGCGTTTCTCTCCATTCCGTCTCTCAGATCAAACACGACATCTTCCAAAAAAAAAAGCCAATTAATACTAGTTTAATTTCATATTTAATGCATACTTACAGCAGATACAATTCACAACTTGATACTGCATTGTACTTACTTCTGTTCTTCAAGAGGTATCTTTGGATCTACAATTTCCCCGAACCTTTGATTCATGGGAGAAATGTCTAACTTAAGGCCTTGAGATGTTTTTCTTGTACCCCCTCGCCTGTTCTCTGATGTACTGTGATTGGAAGGTATATTTTCTTTTTCTGGAAAATGAAATATAGATTTCAGATGAATATTATTATAGAACATGCATCAATTTATACCTGCAGGCTCTATCAATCATCATAAGGCACAATGTGGCTGGAAACTAATTAGATCTGTTTCAAAAGGTTGAAACTTGTGCTGGTTTCGAAATATAGCAACATCTTTAAAACCAACTTCGCCAATAGTTGATACCAAAAATCAATCCTGTTGAAGTAAGCTCATTAATAGTAATAACTAGATGGTAGAATTGTCCATTTAGTCTATTACAGTAGCTCTCATACTTACATTCACTTCCTTCATGTAATCCCTAAATTAACTGCAATTACAGTCTGGCAAAAACTAATAGCACAGTGGATAACAGTAGAGAGCTACTGTACCTACAGTATGCCCTCCTAGAGGGCTACCCATACCCTCATCCACCTGTGCCTTTTTGCTGGGCACATCTTTGTGCCAACGGATATATAACATGGAAACATATCCTCATTGGTCCATATCAACCAAAATACTCTTACCCAGTTCCCGAATGGGTGTTTCAATAGTCGGTACTTATTTTTCAAGATTGAGGTAAAGCCTCAGCTTATTTAGGGCACAAACCTTCACTACTTTGATTACATGTTACACTTTGGTTTAGGTGTGACTGTGCCCCTTTAACAAGGACAAAGTTAACTCGGGGCTTCTTTTACCATAGGCTAACTACATTAACAGAAGTCAAAGGGCTCCCTGAAAATGCATCCAAAGTATTACCAGGAGGTGGTGGCCAAATTTTAACCAAAAGCTGCTCCTGGAATCCTTTTAATCTGAAGTGTGTGCATTATTGCAATTGGTCACTGGTATCCTATAATGGCTCCTGCTTCCATTCAAGTTAATCAGGAGACACCTACTAACTGAAAATAGCTCCCCAATCAGTTACCCTTATTTTCACTCTTGCATTACAACCACCATTCCAGCTGAAAATATTAGGAGGCAATTAGAAGCAATTTGTATGACTACAGAAATACCTTAACAGTTGAAAAAATATTTTTCTTCACATAGCACACAAGTGCATGTTGACTATGAAACTATGTGCACCTTTTGCCTTGTTATCTTCCATTTAGACCTGATTACAAAGATTCTTACGGAAATATGAATTACAGTTGTGCCATGATACAGTATCATGATAACACTATTACCATGACCTACATACAGTATTTGCTTTTATAAGTGTAATTTATTTATCCAAATGGTTTTCCTTTCATTCTCCTTGTACACCAATTAGATTTAAATGATAACCCCTGATGAACTGATGACTAATACATAAATTATAACCTCGCAATGTTACATACATATTTGCAGGACTTGAATATCAGTCTTGATAACTATACAGCAATTATATTTGCAGTACTAATATTATTGTCCTGAGGGAAAGAAATAGATATCTGGACAATACTCTTATACCTTTATGAAGCAACTTCCCTGGCCATGGCATGATTTTATAGTCACCACTGCTTTTAAGGGTTTGCATACTGTGCATGTCCATTCTGAAGTATATTCTCATTTTTGGCAATGCTTATAACAAAAGGTTAAAAGCATACCTCTTACAGAAAGGGAGGAAAATACTGCAAATTGACAAAAAACAGATTCTATAAATTTCACATGCTAACTTTACTACATCAAGACTGTTGGCATCACATCTTACAGCCCTGGGTTAAAAGTAAGGTTTCATCTACCTTCTTGACCCAAGAAGAATCTGAAATAGAGGGGGTATGACCAGTAATAACAGTTCCAACCCCAGGTAGTGCACCAGTTTAGAAAGGGGACCATGTGAGCAAGATGTGTATAGTGTAACTTGGATTACTGTAGTAGTTCACACAGAAAAATTCACATGACCAAAAACAATTGTTACATTGTTTTGAATTCTAAGTACTTTTTGTTTCATTTTTACTTGGCAAATGAAAAGTCTCTTAAATTAAAGAACTTCAAAAGCCCACAAGTGTAGATGACAAGTGGAATGAACTACGAATGAGTAATTAACCTTATAACATTGTGATTTTTAGCAATTCTTTTGAACATTACAGGGCTGGAAATAAAACATCATGAAGACCAGGCCATTTTCAACTAGCTTCTACAGCACATTTATGCATCTCAAAGGACACCAAGGCCAAACAGATTAAGAGTTTACAAGTGTTATCTTGTTCACCGCTATCCCGGTGCTAACAACTTATGCCAGATGGTACTTGCAGGCAAGTTGGGGAATTCCATATGTAAACAGGAGGTGATGAGGAGTGAGATAGACATGTGGTTGTACTTCTTTGAAAGGGCATGAGGAGAATGCCAATTTACAGGGGCATCAAGGCCATTCCCAAAAATACAAAGGTCATGGCCTGCATGGCCTTTGTTTACTTCAAGCCCTGTGATTACCATCACAATACTATTAAATACCACCTTACTTTTCTCCCTGGAAATACCTGCAATGATCCTTAAAGACATTTAAAACCTGCCCCTTTATAAAATGTGTTTTTTAGTATCCATCAGAGCATCTTCCATAAAAAAAACTATCGCTACATCTCACCATTTATGATATTCATACTTCTCAGCAAAAAACAATCTTCTAAAATGCTCTGTCTACACACTAGGATTCAGAAAGTATATTTATCCTTTGGGAGGGTGCCAGAAATGAGGGTGTCCAAAACCAGAGAAAATACTTCCAGTGCACATTCAAAAATCCTGATCAAAATCATTATAAACTAAATGACCTTTTTCACTGAGATATACTTAAATTTGCATCATACTACCGTGAGATCCTGGCCAAGGCCTTTTTAAGTGTGGGGTTAATATGCAGATAGGATATAAGGAGAGTGATTTAGTTTGTGTCATACTGATTTTTCCTATTTAAATAAGACACTGCCGAAGTGAAAGAATGAATTGTTTTGGCTTTTCCATCAACTAGCAGTACTTTTCTTCTTACTTTGGAGAAATAAGCATTATTAAAGGAGATCTATGAATTCAAAGAAAAAGAGAAAAATTGTGAGAAGTTTTGTTATTTGCTACATTAGAAATGGTTTCAGCTGTGCAATATTCGATTTGATTAGTTTCTGATGCAGTTGGCATATGTCATTTTTGTCAACCAATGTGACATCGGCAATACTCAGTAACAGCCATGGGTGCCTCCCACAAAATTATGTGGAACGTAAGTTAATTACACAGAACATCTGTCCATCTATCATACAGCAATGATTTAAATTAAGATTTATTTTTGAATCATTTTCTGTTAAAATAGCCAAAACAGTTCTTAAGGGTACTAGCTGGTGGATTTCCTTCCGTTCTTAGTGACAGATAATTTTAATTTCGTTGCACAATTCTGAGAAATATCACTCAAGTCTTCTCCTGAATTGCAAGAGAAATGACTGGCAGTAACACTTTTCTGAGGTATCACTGAGGCGCAGGGACAGGGTTCACTAGATAAAATATTCACTAACTCGGAGGTTCACTAGGAAATCCTAACCGTAAACCTAATCTTAACCCTAACCATAATCTTAACAAAAACCCTAATCCCAAGGCTGATCCTAACCCTCATCTGAAACCTAATTCTATACCTAACCCTACCTTTTACCCAACACAGATTTTCTGGTAAAGTGGATTTTTGATGAAGTAAGTCTTTGTTCTTGTCAACCTTTAGTCTTGTGGGCATCCTGTATGCACAGGCTCAATCCCGCAATTTTTACAGGGAAATTAACTGGTGGAATCATATATGACATAGTACTTTATTTCCAATATACGTACTAAAATCCAATCTGCATCCCTCCTGACCACGGACTTTAACAGTTCAATCACTTTGCTTAAATGTGTGTCAAACCCCAATTCTGCCAAACATCTAAAAATACCACAAATGAGAAGAGACAGTCGCCAGTAGGGCTACCATGATTCACCATTCTTGGCATCTTTCTAACTTGTTCTTGTCTAAGATTTCATCTCAACAGTTACTCCTTGCCCCGAGTGACATTTCCCTGACAGCAGAACTAGCTTCATGTATCCATACTAGTCATCAAAACTAGTTGAATATTGTTTAACTATCTCCTGGTAAGTATCTACCATGCCCGATACCTAAAATAATTTTCCCAGCACCTAAGGATGTAAAAGTTTTAAATGAACAAGCCACCACAGGTGTGTTTTGTATGAATAGCCAACAGTACTGTATAAGGTAAAATAGTTTCCTTACATTATTTAGACTGGAATATTCTGTTTTATTTACCAAATGGAGACAATTGGATATAAGGATTTAATTTGTATCCCATGGCAAGTGATACTAATGAGTTCATTGACATTTATTGTGGGAGCTAAAAGCCTATCAGGTAGTGATAGGAATTCTAACTGAATCATCAACAAATATTCACTCATAACATTCAGCAGCCAAAAACCCTTATTCTGTAAAAGAAATTCCTCTTGTTTCCTCTTTTGGTTTGACAAAGACACATGCAAGTCCTATATGCATAGGTAAAACACTCACTCAATTGCCTTATGTGGGACTAGTATTATTCACTGGACAACAGAATGCACAGCAGCATCATATCATAATCGAACTCTGAATACTGTATATTCTCTAATAAATGCCGAAAGGGTTGCATTTTTGAAAAGGGGGAGTTTATTTGAGGGTACATTTTAACTAAAAAAGGTATCTTTTTGCTTAAGTTTACGCTAGAGTCTTTAAACAAGCTATGAGTTTTTTAGATATATATAATGGTGAAGGATAACTTTCAGGAAACCTCTTATCCCTGGCTTTCTTACAGTATTCCCGTTTCCCTGCAACTGCTGTTATTTTTAGTAAAAATCAAAACACCTTCGACTTTTCTCTGGGCAAATAATCACTGAACAACTGTTTTGCCTTTCAAACAATTACAGAGGGGGTTATTAGAGGGAGAGCTTTTAGTAGAAAATATATGGTAGTTTCACATACTTAGAAGTAACACACTACAATCCCAATGATGTGAAACAATAGTGAGGTAAAAATTGCATTCTTGATACAATATTACACATCCCTAGGGGACAATGTATATTCTTTACTTGTAAAGGTAAAATAAATTTAACATACCTCTTATCATAGACTGAGATTGCTTTTGTTGGTTCTTTATCCACTCCCAAGGCTGGTCATACTCATCGTGAGGCCGAATATCTGATTCTGGACTTGTCCTTCCTCTGAGATGCATTGCATCTGACCTGCTCCTGAACCGCGGACTCTCAGCCAATGGCCCATGAGGCTGTGGGTGATAAGATATGTGACCTCCTCCTCCGCCTTTACCTGGCTGTTCTGGGGGTTTAATTTTCCATTCCCAAGGGTTGTCATACTCCCCATGTATGCGGGGATCATTTTGTGGGGTCTGAAGTCTCTGGTGGGCTGAAAAGGATCTTGTTACACGTAAATTGTCATTATTTTCTGAAGCCTCTGACATTGAACTATCATCACGGGTTTGATCCCTGTCTTGGAGTCTTGGTAAATTGTTCGAGTCCATGTACTGGTCACTTTCCTCGTCATCTGCATAGTCATCCGTTGTGTTTACCCCAGGAGATGAAGGAGTCAAAAACCCTGTTGGAGGGGGTTCCTCATACTGATGAGAATGTGAAGATGTAGACTGCTTAAAAGAAGCTTGCGAAGACATAGTATTCCCCATATCTGAATCTTCTGTTGTTTCAGCCCTCTTGTGGCCACCGGCTTGTTTAATTTCTGTAAAGTGCAATGTGAAATAATGCAGTAGTTAAACAGATGATACAAACTCACAAGGAAATTGATACAAATACACAGATGTTATGTACAAGTATACAAAGTAAATTATGAACACCAAAGACACTACAGAACTGTTCCCAAAGATAGTTCTTTCTTCTTTATATCAGGCTGTACATCCTGTTTGGCTCACTGCTAGTATTTACGGGAGCAACAAAAACCAGAACTGTATTACGTACTAAGTGGTCAGTATTTCAACACGGAGACAAGATAAAACAAGCCATAGATAGCATGCCAAGCCATGTAGGTGAAAGTTTGCTAGATATTCTTGGCCTTGTTCCATCCATTGCTACTACAGCTTAAAGGCCAAAATGCAAGATTTGCAGTGAAAGGAGAATGAAGGCAGGCTACAAACCAAAGTTGAAAAACATTAGGGGCAAGGTGTCAACACGGCTCCACGTTGTGCACAGCACGTGAGAATAATGCAAATAAGATATGGCAAAAGGTAAGTATATGTCTACTCTGTGAATTACCCCAAACCCTGGTTTGGGAATTGAATAAACTTCAGGCCTTGATTTGTGAATCCTGTTTAGCCCTAGTTATTGCCTACTACACACCCATCAGGGATGTAGCTGGACCAATTTTAGAAGCAGGTTCCACATGGTTAGTTGAAAAGTGGGGGGTGTGCTCTTGACTAATGGGCCCTACACTGGATTATTTTATCTGCAATATTTGGAAATACTGCAAAAAATAGTTTAGTTCCCAAATTTCTTAAAATGGAACTAAATCTTTCCATTTTCTCAGCTTGGTAGTGACTTTTGTGTTCATCATATTTTAGTGACATACCAAGTCTTTACATTTGTAACATATATATGATTCTTAAAACTTGCACAGCTGTAATTTACACAATGTAGGAAATAATGACTTAAATTCACCATGTTCTACAAACTGTCATAAAAATACTTGGCACATCTGACAGTTTTTTTCTTTAAAGTGTCTTACCCTCTTATCCAAATGGCTACAGCATCAACAACCCTCTAATAGCATCAACATATTAATACTGAACACCTCTCAATATATCGGTATTCAGTATATATCGCCTGAAACATAATGGCTTCATTACACCTTCACGACAAAAAAAATTAATGCTTTAACAACTACTGACACAGAATCCTGACAATAAATCAATTTACTGACAGAATTAATGGGCCATCAATAATAAAATTAGGCAGACTCTGCATTTCAACTCTCACGATATTATTCACAGACAGTCCCACTTGTAATGTTTGAGAGCAGGCAGACAATCAGACACTGAAACAATTATTCAGCACTGTCTCTTCTCTCCTAACTGGGCATTTTAAATGAGAGACATCGCAGTTCAGTTGAAAGACATACTCCAGCTGCCCGCTGGAGTCTATGTATGAATGTTGCAAGATAAATCTACTTACCAAAGGTGTGACTTCAATCCTATTGAAACATTCACTGTTTAATTAAAGGATCACACGTTCCAGCAGAATGAATGTATATAGTGTAATATACAACAGTCAATATACAGATACGTTTTAACATTTGCTAAAATGTATCACCATTTGAGGTGTTTTGTATCAGAGCCTTCTGCTATACTGAACATAAACCATATAGCTATCCTTATTGCAAATTAATTGAATGTAAGCGCACCTGAAAACAAAACTAGTTAAGGATTAATGGATTTACTTATTTTGAAGCCATAATTAAGAAAACAAGCTGACCTGCAACATGAAAGTTAACTCAAGTTCCCCATTGTTTTAACTCACTTTCATAGGGTACATGTTTACTGAATCATTCAATACAATAAAGAGTTAACTGGTAAACATTAATTCACGACACTCATTTAATCCCACCCAGATCACGATAGCCCTAAGATTTAAAGCACAATATATCCTTAATTAAAGGAGGAAATCTCTGTGCCTGAGTTATGTCAAATAAGTTCAGGTTATGTCTACCCCTGGAAAAAATTTGTTTATTATTCATTCAACAACCAACATCAGTATTTATACTTCTAACATGGAGTGTTGGCAAGACACTTGTAATTTAGGAATCAAAAACTGCATTTCATGTTTAATGAAGGTTTCAAAATGAAATGGACACTAATAAATTTAGTTAGTCAGTATCGACAATTAATTACTTTACTATGGTACTGATATGACACAGAGAGGTCTATTGAAATAAAGGCAGCAGGGGTAAATAAGTAATAAAGCAATGTAAAGTATTGTCTTATGGACAAGTTATGTACACAGGTATATGAAGGATGATAGGTTTAACCCTTTCATTTCTGGAAAGGGCCCAAAATCCAATTCAGAACCATATTTAGAGTATCATACAGTAGTATGTAACATTATGATGATATGCAATCTTGTCTTTTATGAAAATGCAGACCCCGAAAAATGAATTAAAAAAATTTAACAAAAAGTTTGAAGGAAATTGGTCTTATCTCTTTTTCACATACTCACATAGCAAGTTTAATACAAATACTGCCAGCCTGGCACTGGTACCAGTTTTGCATTTATATGCTGTGTAGACAGCCATACTGTTTATGTGAACCTGCATCTGAGGGAAGGCAATGACCAATATGCCTTACCATGCCCTAAGCTCAATAGCAAATTATTCTCTACAAAGCCTTTTAAGAGACAGAAAATATTTTGAGGGGAACCGTATGTAAATGTGGAAGTAAAAATGATATCACTGAGAAATCTAATTTTTAAACGAAAATGTTTAACTGTCTAGTAAACCTCCAAGACAGAACCACAGTAGTCTGCCCTAGTTCAATTGCTCAAGGCTAAATTGACACACAACTGTGTGTGAGCTTAATCAGGAACACAACTGTAGAAGTCATCACTGAATAACCAGAGTGCATGGAGCTATTGCTTAAATGAATGTCAATCAAAGTGCAGTCACCATTTATGTTTTGAACTATAGGGCTATTCCTATATGTTTGGGGGATGCCACATTCCCTTTAATCTAACAAACATTATGTCAAACTGCAGCAGCATATAAGTTAGCACAAAATCCTGTACTGCCAAAGAGAGTGCAGGTGACAAGCCTGTAAGGTTATACACCTGTTAGACTCATTAAGGGCAAGGCTATCATGACGAAGTAATACAAAAGGTGCAAGCATGCCCAGTCCTACACCAAGGAACAAATCAGTTCAAGTTGACAAGGACACTGCCACTTGCGCACATACAATACCCACATATTACACAGCAATGCACACATTGCATACAGGTGTTGGAGTGTAACATGTACAATCTTTTCATATGTTTAAACAGTCACATAACAAAGACGTCACAAAAAAGCATCCATAGTTTAGCCCATGACAAGTCGCTATCTAAAGCAAGGAATGTTTCCAATGGTTGCGGAAGAAGCAGGGTACCTATGCCATGTCTATGATACATGTTATCAAATTGTTTCAGTGTTCTTGTCTACAAAGTTTTCCTTTCTACCTGTTCCTCTGTTCCTACTTTTTACCAAACTGCTAACTCAATGGAAGGATTCTGGGTGTGTGTCCAATTTCCATCTGCATGGTAATCTGTCTACCTCAAACTGGATAATGATAAGAGGTAAAACCTTTTTTAATGAATCTTTGACTTGTTACTATAGTCTCTGAGCAGACTTTGAGGGTCCAAGTTTTGGAGCAATCATGGGTGTAAACCTGTGAAAAAATATTTGCAAAATATTTCATGTTAAAAATAGCATAATCAGAGAAAGTTGAGAACTTTGAGCAATGATGATAACAGGAAAAAAACTGGCCATTAATTGCTCTCCAGGGTACTGTGCTTGAAGCATCAAATGTTACTCATACATGGGATGACCAAAGCTGCTGCAATCCTCTAAAGATCTGAAGTAAGGTATCGACTGGCATATAAGTCCCCTCTCTTGGCATCTTCCATACAATTACAGCAAGGGATTGTGGAACAGTGACACTCCAGGTACCCCAAACCACCCCTGGAAGGAATTATGTCCTCTTTGCCAGGTTACTGAGGGCAGTAGACATGCCACTATATATAGAGCAAATATATTCCAGATCACCAAGTGCCATAAGTTCTGGATACTAAATGACTGATTTATTTGCCATAGAAAGATTGGGAGATAACATCCACTAGCAATTGGTCACAAATCAATTTCAGCCTGTTTACTGCCGGATGATTTTTTTATGACATTGTTCCAGCAGGTGACCACCATGAAATGTTTATTTCACAAACTTACAATGTCATAATGACTGTACAATTTATACTTCAAATATCTTTTTCATTTTTCTTGGAATCAAACTTTCAGTTTTTGTTGTGCTTTTATAGTAGCTATTTTGAGAAACTACCATGCACACAGCAAAATTTGCTCTTATGCAACCAGGCTAGCTATTGAACAAATAATGCACTTTAGCCTACTGTCAGTCACGAAGACCCTGTCACCCCACAAAACATGACACTTCCATGTCTCTGAATTAATGGTTTTTTATTCTTTTCGAAATAAACAGTAATTTACACAAAAAAAGGAAATCTAGCATGGTTCTTGGTTCTACAAAAAAGTGGAAAAAAATGGAACACCCAAGAAAGATCTTGAAATGGATGTCTTTAAAAAAAGAGCTCTAACAGCAAAACACTTTGACTTCTTTCAAGTTAATTCATCTGCAAAGGGTTGTATGATGATAAACAAAGGTTTAGGGTCAAACTAACAATGCACATTTGGGAATACTGTAACTTACTCTATTAGATACACTGTCTCTAATAAACCAAAAGGTGTCCTCTTCAGAGGTCTTCTGTTTTCCTTTTAATAAGCCGTCCATTTTAGAGACAGCTGTCTTGAGACCCCCATTCTTGGCAGTGTGATCCCTTCTCAACATTGAGCATGGCTGAAGTATTTCTGAAGCTAAACATGCTCTTTAGGCGAGTAAACATATTGTCTCACACACACACACACACACAGAAATGAGGACAAGATGTGACCAGTGACATGAGGGTGCAATGGACTCAAGTAACCAGTCAGAGAATTTTACTTTACTCCCTGTAAAGATCTCTCTTTACTTCTCTTCAATAAAAAATTTTTACTTCTCCTTCTGACTGTCCTACTAATCCTTCATTCCAGGGTATGCACAGATTTAAAGTTTTAACACCAATTCTAAAAACTGTTTTCAAGGCAGAAAATGAAGTGAAAAAAAAAGGACTAGATTTGCTTAAGAAGACTTAGTAACTAAAAATCTGGGGAGGCAAGAATGACAGTAGAGAGAGTCCTCAAGCAAAGAACTAGAATGAAATGCAAATTACATATGCTTACTTGGGGGGGGGGAGGGGGAGAGATGACAAATATCTGAATTTTTCATTTACTATAAATATACAGTAAACTCTGAAAGACAAGTTGTGGGCAAGAAGATAGGCTTGGGCAGATCATAGATATACCCATCTCTTCTTCAAGGTCTAGACTCCTGACCAAGGCATGACAAGCAAATCTTCTTCACTTTGAGTTGGGATTCAAAGGAATGCACAAAAATTTTTTCAAGGGTTAGGACTTGAGTGATGATTACTCTAATGAATTTAACTACTCCCTACTTGACAATTTTCTGTTCTGTCAGAATTGCCAACAAATCAAGCCAGCTACCTCTACTATATTGCTTACAAATATAAACGTAACTTGGTTTCTACGAGAAGAAAACTGGCTTTTCCACTTCACAAGAGTGAATGCCTGAATTCAGAGAAACTTAATTATAACAGCAATTACATAATACATTATTGTGTGGTTAGAAACCAAAGAAAGAGATATAATTAAATAACCCTTTTTAAAGAAAATGTAAGAAATGCCTCTTTCATATTGTTCATTCAAATACACATAATTTCCACTTTCTCTGGTAGATGCTTACATTGCAGTGTACATGCATGATTTTCAAGCAGTTGCACAAAACAATTTGAACTGATAAATGCTAAACAACAACAAGAACCCAATGGGCACTATGGTTCCTTGCTAAATGTAATGAAACTGAGCCATGAGCACAGCATAAAAAAAATTTTTTTGCTACAGTAATGTGAAGTTTGCCTGTAATTTTGGTGACTGCTGCATGGTCTTCAAAGTTGTTGGCAGTGAATGTTTACTTCATCTACCAAGTTTCACAAAACCTGCTCTGTAGACAATGT
>WURT03030325.1:3198-15308 GCA_009936505.3 Holothuria glaberrima | reverse complement strand
TCAGGAAATTTCCTGATTTTTATATATATACATACATACATACATAAATATATATATATACCTTTAGTCCAATTAGAATGTAAATCGTGCTGTTATAATATAACTGAATATTAAGTCTACATAATTACATTATATTTTTAAGTGCTTATTTTTAATTGCTTGAGTCGAAACACCTTCTTCTGTTGGTACCGACATATTTATATAAAATAAATTTCTTGTGGAGCAACCTTGCTTTACAATCGATACAGGATTTAGGCCTATTCAGTTTATTAATCATTTCAGTGCTACTAGTATTATGTAATCACAATTTGGTAACAGTGAAATAGACCAAACCTCAACTAAACATTTTTACATGAAATAAAATTAAGTTTGCTTTCAAGAATATTGTTCCATCAGTCCATCCTGGTACCACCTCTCCCTCACATGAGTTTGTTAAATCTGAGAAAGTAAAGTATTAAAATGTGACAAATTGATGTAGTGTGTCGGTTTTATTGTATTTTACTTAATGCTTTAGTGTTTTATAAGTTTACTCAGCAAGAACTGAAATAGGCGTTACTTAACCTCTACATCATATGTAATGGATTTATAGCTTTATGCTTCTCTTCTGCTTTCTATTTTAATTAAAATGATAGTCTGATTTTGTTAGAAAAGTTCCTTAATATATATTGCGTTAATGCATATTATAAAGTAGGCAAAACGCTTCCAAGCAAAACATTAGATGGATTGCACATAGAGGCAAAACTAGTATGGAAAAGGGAGAACTCAAGCAAAACAGACACATATCTTCAAACATAATGTTCAAGCCTTTTGTGCCAAGATTGGCGGCGAGCCGAGTACAGCATAAGAGAAGCAGCCTACTGCCATTAAAACGAGTTGTTGTGTGTCACAGGAATTTCGACAATCTCTCAAGTTTGTTGGCATTTTTAAAGTTGGCAACTAACCTGAACTAATACAAATTTTGAAGTTTGTAAGGAGATGGTCAGACGTAAATAATACCATGACAGGGGTGTTTATCTCTTTTCAAAAATCATCAATTTGAGAATAACCTTCATGTTAATACGTGTGTATACCCTTTTTCAATTTCCATCAGTGCACTGCTAGTAAACTCTCATTTTGATTTGCCTAGAATTCGCATTAAGATGGTAGAGTTTTAAGACTGAGTAAGACAATTCAGTTTGTCTTTCCACATAACCCAAATCCGAGAATTGAACGTAAAAGCAAGGAAAATGAAGACACCCTGTAATGACGTCAGAATTGTGAAGATATACCACAGAAACTGTGCTTTAGTAAAAGCAGCCAAATATCCGATTACCCAAGTGAGTCCAAGAACCATAAATATCTGTCAAAGAGAAAAAATGAATCTATATAAAAGTCCCAAAGATTTCGGTTAAGTCAGAGAAGTTACATCCCTCTCAGGCAAGGTTTATGAATAAAACATGTTTCTGCACACTTTTGACCTTGCACTTTGTAGGCATTTTAAAAGCAAACACATCTGTCAAATTCATAAACGTTCTGTGTTTAACACTTATAAGTTACGAAACATACAATTTGAGTTCTTATATTTAGAGTACTGTTTAAAATTGTTCACATATTAGAGCAAAACGTTTTCAGTAATTTATCACAATGTCTTCTGTAATTGCTTTGCCTGAATAAGGTAATAAAGCTCTTTGCCAGTCTTCCTAGTCGCCATCAGTTCTAGTCGCAAGGTGACTAAAATTTAAAGCATATGTGCAGCGTTAATCGAGGCAACTATCCCTGGACCGTACCCTCGGCAGCCGAGGTTAGGATCCAGGCCTAATCCACATTGTTTAAGGCCGTGTCCATTCAATCAATGCTCTAGACCTAATTTGTACACTACACCTAAGCCTAACCATACCATTTTGAACAAAAGCATACATAAGTTGATGCTTTACCGTGTGGTAAAGTTAATGAGACACACTCTAAAACATTTACAAACATCGAAAGCAAAACTGCTTTTTGCATGAGATCACTGGAAAATTATTCACTTACATTCGATAAGCGGCATTATAAATCCACTACAATCTTATTTGCAGTAAATTGTCGAGGCGACATGGTGAGGGGCGGCAAAAGTCGGGGTCGAAGCCGGGCTTCGAGAAATTCAAATTGATATGCAGTTTTTCAATCCCCACAGAGACTTATGCCATACAATAGTGATGAAGTAAGTTTATGTAATGCCCATCCTGTTATTACTTCTCATATCTGAGACATGTAAATGGTAAACACTTGCATAATTCACTCTAAAAGATGCCTATTCAGATTTGAAGAGAAACTATTATCAGAGGGGCACTGAATAGGAAAACTATTCAAATATTTGAATAAATTTGTTTTAAAAATGATTAGAATTGATTCATTTTTGAGACGGATCTAATAAAATTTTTGAAGAGATTGCCTATTCATGGCCCCTTTAAATAGGCATTTTTTTAGAGTGTTTGGTTTTTTTCAGATAAATATTTATTAAGTTTCTTGGTGTTTTTTTTTTTTTGTTGATCAGAGTAGAATTCCTGTCCTTATTTGCTTTCTTGAATTAGATAAAAAGACAACAATCATGATGAATTAAAATCCAACAGAAATGGATACATTACCTTAGCGTATACTAGAAGCTCTCCCCCATATTTCCCTTTTTTCGTTTTTATGATTCTCTGACATCTTCTTTGTTTCTTAAATAGTGAAATAGTCACGTGACAAAAGAAAGAAAAATTCACAAGAAGGCAAAGAGCGACGGGTATCCCAAAAGCGAACAAGTTTGTCACAGTTCCTCCAATCCAGCACCCAAACATCGTCCCGTAGGTTATACCCAAATGATTTCCATTAGTCAAGAAATGAATCAATAAAATACAACTTATAATAGCCGGACCACCAAAGCAAACGAAAATGTACAAAACAGACTTATGTTTAGAAGGTTTCTCCCCTCGAAATGTCTCGTTACGACGGGTGAAAGTACGGTTCAATATAAAACCAAGTACAGAACTGGTTGAAAAGACCGTCATCCAAAAGAAATGCCCAAACCCGGCAACCACGGCACAGATTTGTTGAGAAACTGTTGCTACACCAGCAAAAAGGAGCAACATCTGAGCAATGATTAGACATGCACAGAGGTTCATAATAATGATATTTGCAAGTCTGGTCCTAAGAATTGGGAAGACAAAATATGTTAAAAGGGTAAAGGAGAGAGCAAACATAGAAAGGCATATTCCGATGGTGCTTAATATACTTTCTAAAACAGTGTGATTCTTCGGGTAGAATACGAATCCAGCCTTACCGGTATCATTGAAAAAGTTGCACACATGAATGGTTCCATTATTGTATCGCATGTACTCCTCGGGAGAAAACTTAAAATTGCCATCGTGCACATAAACTAAAGTTTCTGATCCATTTTCCAAATATTGAAAAAGGGTTTCATTCAATAATATGTATGAACAAATTATAGCCCTTGAGTGCTGAAAACTGCACCTCTTAAGATGGACAGTCTCGGAAACTGTTCCTTGTATTCCAAAACTAAAATTATGCTGAAATTTAACTTCAGATAGACCTAATTCTTCAGAGAACTCTACAAAAACTATCCGTTGATTTGTTCCCTTAAATTGCCATTGGCTTGCATTATGCCAATTTTGCTCACATGTACTATTTTTGACGTCGTGTAAAATACATTGTCCTGAGATTAAAATAAAGTCAAAGCTCTCACATGCTTGGGGAGAATTGCTATGATAACTGCTATCGACGGAAAAATTAAAAAACGTTTCGATAACTTTCAGAGACGGAGACAACATTCTCAAGGTTAGCTTTGCCCCGTCGCCATATGAAACATTATTGTATTCCACATTTGCTTGTAAAAGAAGTGATAGTTCATGAGGTAAACAAGCGTAAATCGGTTCCAGATTGCTTTCACAAAAATGAGACCCTTCTTTTGTTGGCATAACATCAATTTGTAGCTCAAACTCTTTGCAAGACCAAGAACTGTCATTTGATTTGACCATTGAAAAGTGCACGCATTGGTCTCCGCTTATCATGTAATCTTTTGGACATGACAAATGCACACAGGATGAGGCTAGGGGATCGAAAACTTGGCCAATCGCGCACGTGACTATCGTCATTTCTACATTTTTATTATCTTTTTTGATAGATACCCTTCCGTTTGGACCTCCAAAATCAAATGTTATTGATATCGGAACTAGATGATGACTGCAATAATAAGGTTCATTCTGACAGATACATCTTTTAGACGGAGGTACTAAATTGCAATCAATACCTCCATCTTTGGAACCCCTTGAACCTAAACAAACTTCATAAATATTGACTGAGGACTCATTAAAACACTCCGCACAGAATCTATTCTTGAATATAAGGCCACCTACTTTTAGAGGAGCTACCACTGTTGAACATTTACTAGAGTTTTCAGTTTCAGGAAAAGATTCGCCACAAGTGTCGACAACGTCACTCTTACTAACTTCACGACAGGGAATCATAGAAATCAACCAATACATGTGGTCCGCTGGTGGACGAAAGAAAATTTTTTCACAATTTTGTTCTAACAGATTTACTTTATCCCTGATTGTTGAATTAGGTCCCATATCTTCTGAACCACTATTATGAAGACATTTTTCCGCTTGAAACGACCAAGGCGTAATATTCTCTAGGTCTTCTCCATGACAAAGAGCACAATAAATGTTTTTGAAGGTGATACCATTACTTGATACTACCGGGATGCTGGAGAGATTCTCCTCCAACCTTCCGACGACGTTTCGTTCAACCTCACACTGGTTTAATCCATTCCAAGACTGTGGGCATTTGGAAACCATCCAGTAATTTTGACTAGTAATTACATCCAAGGTACACTGGAAGTAATTTACAAATTGGGAAAATGCCTCAAAGAGCACACTTTCCCTGCCATTTTGATTGTGGCATTGATGTTTGTAATCCTCACTGTTATAACAACAGTCTCTGAATAATTCGCAATATGGATGACACGAACATTTGTCTGCAGCTTCCTGGTAGGTCTCAGTGCATATGTTACTACACTGGAAAATCTTCGAGCACTGTGAAGCCTCAATGACAGCTGC
Source organism: Holothuria glaberrima (assembly GCA_009936505.3). Classification (NCBI taxonomy): domain Eukaryota; kingdom Metazoa; phylum Echinodermata; class Holothuroidea; order Aspidochirotida; family Holothuriidae; genus Holothuria; species Holothuria glaberrima. The sequence goes on along the minus strand of WURT03030325.1, from coordinate 10,230 downwards.
AAAAAACATATTTATAAAACATTAGCCCAAAGAAATCTGACAAAACATTTGAGATAAATATTCTACCTTGTCTGCTGTACATACGTTCAATAGATTAAATGTCCAGTATGGGATTTGATTAAGTATTTCAAGATGTCATGAAATTAGAAAGTTTTAAGTCTTTCTGTTATATTGCTGGAAGGTCGAGGGTGGCCCCGCGGTAAGTCGAGAATTAACATGTAGCCCAGTCATTACTGGTAAGTAGATCTAAGCTTGGACAGTTGTATGTGTTTATATTTAATCAAATATGATTCTTTTAAATTCACATATACGGGAAACATGCACTTGGTAATGGCAAACAAGTCAGCAAAAACGGGGGAAAGACTTGAAATGGAACAAGAATCAAGCTGGATTGGTATATCTTGAGGTAGTACTTACAACGTGCTAGTGTAAGAACCTTTATTCTGCAGGTAACGATTAAGAAAACGGAAAAACTCCAATTCACCATACTTCTCATATTCTTGCACAGCTATGCAACTATAGACTATCCTTGTACAGAGTATGCCCTGATATGCTCACTCCGTAACTTTTCTGTTGATGTACTTGAAAAGGCCAAACTCAAACAGTTTTTTGCATACCTTTGAGTGTGAAAACATACACTTAACGTCTGTCAATTACGACAAGATTTACATCCTTGAATAGCCCTGCTGATATTAGTTAATGGGCTAATTTCCTAATTATCTAACAATGTAGTTGAACGATTTCTGTGCTAAGGACAAGTGTCACTGCATGCTGGTGTGTATTACTAACATTTCAGATTTTATTCATAACCACTGCGTCTTTTTCATTTAGTTAATTTATAACGTATCTCAGGAATCAGTGTGAATTGTTCTGTTCTATTCGTATTTCTCCATAACTTGTTACTGCGATGTAGCGCTCCTTTTTTCAATTACTTTAAAAGAATGTCTCATAGTTGCACTCTTGTTTCGTGTTAAGATACTGCTGCATGTACAAAATAATCGTGCCCTTTGAGTAAGATTCTCTTAATTTTCATTACCGCCGAAACAAAAAGTAATTAAAAAATGCCACACATCAAAGAGTTTCAGATTTGTGAATGTTCATGTTAAGACTATTGCTTCTTTCGGGCTTTACATGTAGAAGCTAAATAAATTCCCACCCACAAGACATTATATTATGTCTATGAAGAATTAACTATCTAGAAATAATTAATTTTCTAAGGTTCGATCGCGAGTGTTTCGTGAGTACAAGTAAAATGCTTATGACGTAAGCTTAAAACCTTTCAGATTGATACACAGGCCCGTAGCCAGAAAAGGTACTGAAGGGGGCAAAATGGCTTGGGGGTGGCGAAAAGTTTTTCAGGTGGCCAAATGTGAAAAAATGTATTAAGTCAATGGCAACTTCAAACTTCTCTAGGGAGGTTGCTCTAGGGGTGCTTCGCCCCCTTGCCCCCCCCCCTTAGCAACGGGCCTGTTGATACATCTATGGAGTAAACATCAAATCACCTAGCAACCCGTTTTGATCTTTCTATTAAATGACATTTACGTACAGATAGGGGCGGTAGTACCACGGAAAGGCAAAAAGGAGACAGGGTAGGAGTATGTCTAGACTTAGCAGCCTCAAAACGGTTTGCATTTGGAGACTACGCAAATACGTTATAAGCTAAATACTACTCTTCCTCTGTACTAGTGTATAGAACAACGTAAACTAATGGAAACTGACATTTTAAGATATCGTACTACATATAAGAGAAAGATGAAAAGGTAAGTACAGGCAACATATATCACAAATAAAAATGGAAATAAAACTTACAAAACGGCATTAAAATAACTCACCAAAGGTAAAATAGAAACACTTCAATTTCTTCCTAACTGCCTAAACGTGTGTACCATGGGTATTTATGAAAGAAGAAAAGAAGAAATATCTACAAGCGAACACCACTTGCTCTATTTAATAAGAAAGTGGAGTAGTATCTTAACAGATAATTGGTTCGCTGTGATCTTTATCAGGGATGTGTGTATTTTTCATTTCACTTACGACTAGGAAGCATGTTAATGATATCTTCTGGACTTTAATGGTATATTGTTTTTGAGATGACATTCAGAGTAAGATTTTCAATTGGGTGAAGAGGATTGAGGAGCAAAAGAATGTGTAGGCCACGCGCTTCACCACATTTACGAATAAGACGAAAAGGGGAAAAACGAACTTTCTACATGACCACTACCTGCTAGTATTAACAATCAGAAAATACAGAGGACGGTGTATGTAGGAATGAACTAAAGCAGTAAACTCTTCTTAAGTATGGCTACGAAAGTTTTCAAAGTGACGAGGGTGGAGAGAGGAAATTAGAGTAAAATTGTATCTGCTTCATAAAGGCAATGAAAACTAACGAAGCATGCGAGGGGAAAAGGGAAAACGAGAGATAGTGAACGCGAGCCTTGAGTTTTTGTTTTCTCTTTTTACTCACAACTCAATTTTTTTTTATTTCAAGGTTATCGTAATATCATCTTTCCTATAATTTATACAGGCTGGAATGGTGCTTTTTTGAGATCAATTTCACGTTCAGAAATTCCCATACTTGGGCATAAGTCTGTCAGATGTTTTCATTTTTAATGCAGGCTGGTCGAGAACGTACAGCCAAAGGAAAAAATAGTTTTTCGTACAATCTACGTACCCATATGACAAAAAATCTTTCTCTATCACAAAATGTAAGTTTAAACATATTAATTATCACCCTTAGGAAGAAAATTTTGTATACGCTGTGAAAGCTTTCCAGCTTTTGAATGACAGGTGGCTTATGCCAACAGGCTGTTGGAACCAACCTTGAAATCTCACAACTATTATGCAAGTCAATGAAGAAATTTATTGCAGTGTGGGGTGACCTTATGAAAACAACTTCCATGGTATATAAAAGCCCATTACTGAGATGGAGTTTGAAAGATTAAAATAGCACTTCACGAAGGGACAAGATGAAAGCTGTCCCTCTCTTCTCACTGTTTTTCTTTTCTTGTTTTTCCCTTTCGTTCCCTCTCATCTCCCATCTTGTCTTTCCCCTCCCGTTTTCTCTTTTTCCGCTTCAGTCTCTTGTTTTTTTCCATTCCCACTCTGCCCTCTTCCCCATTTCTAGTTAACAATCTGACGACTGCGACTAAATTCGTGTAACACCCCCCCCCCCCAATTTAGACCCTAGCCATGTTTCCTCTTCTGTATGAAGAATCTCTATAGAGTCAACCTGGAATTCTACCACTAATAACATAAAGGTTTTTACGAATTTGACATTCAAGTATTCTTTTCAAAAGTTAACAAAACATCTGAATATGCTTTTGGAAAGTTCATAAATGGAGCATTTGTAGCAAATACATGCTGCTTTAGCTACATGATACAAGCTACTTTAGCAGACACCAGTGGCGTAACTCCTATGGGCTCGTACCGTGCTGAGCCGGGGGCCCCCGACCAAAACTGATGCACAGAAAAAAGCCAGGCTTAGTAAATTCAAGGTCTAAGAAATTGGGATGGTACCTGCAATATTCCTTGCTTCAGGAATGGCAGTTCTTTGAACATATCAGCAATCAAAGTATCAAAATTTTCGCGTGCTCCGCGCTCATCGGCCTCAATTACCGCATAGCCCTGTTTCAATATCGTCTCAAACATATTTGCATTATTCAAAGGAAAGGGTTCTATACATTACATCGATTGTCCTTGTGCATTGGAGTCATTATGGAGGAGTAGGGCATTGCAAGAATGCAAAGTAGTGGAATTCAGGGGAAGACTCGCCTTTTAATTGGCTGATGCATTTTGCTAGGAATTTAAAGTGTATCACTGCAAAGTCTGCGAGCAAATTTTGTTATTGGGAACATTTTTAATGCATCGCGCCATTCATCACGGTACACACTCCATATCTCATAACTATTATTGGGGCAACAATACATTATTGTAACCAAAACACCTTTCCGAAAATATGTACAACTCTGACCTCTTCAGGGACCCCCTTCATCAGTAGAGAATCTTAGATCAATGTTATGACATGAGTAGCATATACAGTAACATTTGAAGTGTGCATTTTTGGTTACACATTTTTTATAACGAGTGTCATGCCACAGCCAAAATATCACTAAATAATGGTAATTTCTATGCATGTAATTAACTGAAAGATTTGCCTAAGATACTTGCATTTTGCATCTAAGCCACCTTACCTAAACAAGAATTTCTCAAGGGGAGGAACTGTTGACTTAGACACCACATCTTTCCTTTACAGTCAACCAAAACTAAGAATTCACTTAATTGTGAAAGTTTTCTAATACGTGATCAGTTCAGAAGTTTGTCACAGATAGCACCATTTTGCATCTAAACCATCTTAAATTTACAAAATTTCTCAAAAATGCACAATTTACACCAACCTTCTGGCCAAATGTATCTAGAGTGGGCTTAAAGCACCATCTTCTATAGTGCATCCCAATCGCCAACCACTGGCCGCGCCACTGGACCTCCTGATAGGGGATCCTTTGGGTCCAGAAGCCGGGGACCCCAGGCTCATCGTTATCAGCTGGTAGACACTGTCATGAACGTCAGCAGAAATGAAACACTGTAGGACAAAGGCACCTAGATAACTTCAACAAGCTATTTTGTCGTGAAGACGAAAGTAACTTTAACCACGTTAAGTTCTTATTTATAATAAGAGAGATTTTTGGCACTAGTACTTGACGCAAACGGCTATAACTGGATCATAAAGCAAATTCCGTAATTCAAAGAAATGAAAAGCGTAAGTTACTGTTTGGTAAAGCGAAACTTATTTATCTTGAGCAAAGGACAAGTAATTGTGATTTCAGTTTTACAAATTTGAAATAGTAAATCAGAGGACACAGACTGTCATTAAGGAGATGTTAGAATAAGGGATCTCTGCTTTAGTATGAAAACGTACTTCATACGAGAAAAGGTCGTAGATATCCATTACGTTAGATATGAACACGCAATGCAAAAAATCCTAGTCAAACTTTTCTCTGTAACCTAGGAACAGATGAACAGAAAAAAAGATAATGAAAAATCTCATAAAATCTCATATCTAAAGTTTTAATAGACATATAAATATTTTCAACAAAATTTCTCTGGTGACACTTTTCTGCTACTGTAAAACAAAATAGACCATCTCTTACAATTTATCAGTGTTCTCATGTATCTGCTTGTTAAATTCCCACTGGTCACTTGGGAAAAGCGCTTGTTCTTATTGACACGTGTCAACTTCCAGATGTTCTCAGCCTAACAGAAAGGGTTTAAGCAGACACTTTATTCTTCATATTTGAAAGTGGAACTAAATGTAAGCATTCGGGCGAGTAGTTATTCAGTTATAGGATGTCTGGTTCTTGAGTACCAGCAGATGAGTTCCTCTATTTGTGCCTAAAATGAACTTTAAAACTTCTAAAAATCTTCTGATGAGCAATGTTTTTTTTTACTTCGTTTTTCAATCTGTCCTTTTGATCTTGAAGAAGATACGTATACGAGCTTCCAATGAGGAATGTAAAGTATGCAAACTTGTAATCCTTCCTGAGCATTCACACTATAGAAAAACACGAGATTATAGCTGAGAAAATTAGGTCCAAGTTTTAAAGAAAAACAAACCATTGTGTATTGATGTGGATTGTCATGTGAGTTTTCGTCAATTGACAATGGATTGAAGATGCTATTACAGCCATCTGTTCATAAGAAACCATAGCTACAAACTGAATGCAAATTTCCTCATATCTTTTACAACAAGGAACCCTCTTGCTGCATGTCAAAACTCAATTAAGACCTTTCTCTCAATGCAAATGCCAAGCTTGGTATTAAATGCAAGATGAGAAACGAAGAAAAGTAAGGATGGAGTTGGGCAAGTCTTCCTAGATGCCAAGTCGAAAAAGATGAATTATCAGCTTAAATATAAAAATACCGATTGCATTGAAAGAAAGTTCGTTTTTAACAAATAGAATTCAGAGAACAGATTACTAGCGGCAAAGTCACCTCTGAAAAAAGTACTGAAGAGAGATGGGTCTCTGTTTTTGGATTCATTCGATACATGCAAAGACAGATTTAGTGGGCTCCACTTTAAAGGTAGGTTTAAAGAATGCCAATGTTCTCTACCTACTTATCTCTAATATTTTGTTTGTATATCTGTGTTTTTTCTCTGTAAGGAGAAATGACAGCTCATTTTGAAGAAAATTTATTCATCAGAAGGTAAAATATGCAGTCATAAAAAATTAAAAGACACATCTAGCACTTCAACCACGGGTGGCGATTTGTTCTTAATATTAGGGGAGGGGGCATGACCTAATTTTCGAATAATTTACTGTGTAAATTATCAAAGTCAATGGGTGATTTCTCAAATTTTGGGGGACATGTCTCCCCCTGTCCCCCGGGATCGCCGCCCATGACTTTAACACACTCTAAAAATGTCTTAAATGTCTGTACATTTACAGAAGAAAAAATAATAAAGTACAAAAGGAGAACAGAAAAAGTACGAACTTTTCTTGCAGTGCATCTAGTACATTACATTTAAAGCATTTACGTTGGACCTTAATGAAAGCACATGAAACTTGCTTGTTATGATACTCAAGCAAACACCAAAATACTTTTGAGTTTATACAAAAAGGGATATCATTATTATACAAGCCTATATATAACACCATTACATCTTTCAATTTTATTTATTTTTTATTGTTTGTAGTGTTTTAATTGTAAAACATTGTATTTGTACATTGTCTTGTCGACGATTGCTCAGTGTATATCAATTTATTCTTATGCAATTTGGACATTTCATCCATATTTTTAAACAAACCGCATGTAGCAGCAGCCTATGTTTAACAACAAGTAAGTGTGTATAACTTTCATGAGCAATCTTTTTGCTTGAAATAAAGACACAGAGAGGTTTTGTGTCTGCCGGTATAATCATCAGCAATCACCATCTGTAACCATAATCAACGCTTCAGCCAAATGAGGTTAATATGGAGTAAGTGGAACTTAAGCTGCGATAAATACAAATGCTATAGTTTTCATTCTTCTTTCAAA
>WURT03030324.1:0-34407 GCA_009936505.3 Holothuria glaberrima | reverse complement strand
TATATATATAACATGGCTCAGAACATCATGGTGTTTCAAAGTTGTAGAATGAAATCTTGTATGCCGTATATGATACTCTTGGCAAAGCATACTCTAGTACTTCACGAAGGACATGATATTGTAGGTATAGTCTACTTGGAGAAAAATATTTGTACTTATTACTAGTGTACAGTTTATGTAGTTTGGATATTTTAGAAATTAAAGAAGTACTCAGTCTGTCCTATGTCAATTTAATTTTAAAAAGATGAAATATACTGATCAACTTGCACAATTTGGATTGAAGTGGCTGGTACATTGTTGAATAACTCTGTTTGTATATAACTCAGGGACGTATCCAGAAATTTCAATAGAAGGGGCACAAAGTCCGATTAATTGATCTCCTGGGAAGGGGACCTAAGTGGAAGGGTGTCTCCTCCCCCTCTGGAAAATTTTTGCTTTTGTTAGAGGGCTGAGATGAAAAATGGTACTATATTTGACACGTTTGGAGGTGTTTTCCTTTTTTTGCTTCCCTTTTTTGCCCGCATGCCGGCCAATGGGGGGGGCGCGCACCTTTTGCCCCCCCCCCCCCCGCCTGGACCCACCACTGTAACTCCCTCAATGAGCATTGTCTTGAAAATTTAGAAGTTTTACTGTATACATGGACTGTACACATGTTATGATATTTCTGTGATTGTAAACAAACCAAGACATTAGTCTTGTTTTTTTCTAGCTCCCAAAATGTTCAACTCAGATTTAAAATAGTCAAATTTTGTTCACTGGTGGGTTACAATAATTTTAAAAAATGTTATATTTATCAGTGTCCCAAGTTTTTGCAGGTAAAGAATTTAAAAATTGTGACGATATCAGCTGTGCATTACATAGAAAAGTTTCATATAAATTAATGAAGAGCAGTATTTAACATTAAAGGGAATGAGCAGTTGCCCCAAAGTTCCCCAAACACATGAACTAATTGTAACAAATCTTAACTTAATTGTATTGCAAGTATTTTTCACAATGTTTCAAAACAGGAATATGGCATTCTCAAAGTAAACAAAGGCATAATTTGCATAAATTTAAAAATTCAGTTAAAAATTGCTGTGACATGATTTAAAAGAGCCATTCATGAATTAGGATACTTGGGCATACTAATTCAGTTCAGGGTCCGGGGGGGGGGGAGGCTGCATTTTCCCTTTAGACCCCATTCAATTTGCCATACAAGAAGTCTCTATTATGTGATCTCATTTACTAATACTGCAAGGTGTGTATTCTGAGATTCACAGTTGACTGACTTTCGCCATAGCTATCTCCGTATCTTTTAGAGCATGAAATGCATCACACGCAGATACTGCTCTAAATTTGACATAATTGTGCATGAACGTGAGAAATTAACGATGATCAACCAGACTTGGGGTTTGTTTTGACCATGACTCCCGAACACACATTAAATTTAAATCCCAAATTACTCCAAATGAAGTATAACCATGAGTTTTAAAATGCCACTTTACATTTTGGGGCAGACTGGATTTGCACACAACTTGAAGTGCACTTCTCCATTTTTTGTTCACAAAAGAGTTGTCAGGTAATTCAAAGGAGAAAAATTCAGTATCTAGGGCCGAGTTTTTATTTCAGTGGTTTTTGAGGGCAGCTAGAAAAATCTGTGTGTGTTTGTGTCAGGGGGGGCCTTCTGGGGGACTTCATTATTTCATGGGGGCTTCAAATGTGGAATCATCATAAGCTTGTACACATTTTTTCACTCTTGGATTTTAAAGAAATGGGGTGTGTCAGGGGCGAGCCACTTTTGGGAGAGGGGATTACCCACATGTCCCCCTTAGCTAAGCCACTCTTTAATGATTGAAAAATTTGAGCTGTCTTGTTCATAGTTGGGGTTTCTACCAACTGTGGTAGACAGGGCATAATTGCAGTGGTACTATGTGACGTTAATATGTACGGTAACATGTAATATGTACGAGAAAGGACTAAAGCTACGATCTTTTAATAATAGTATCCAGCGAGTAGGTTTACGACTTAGTAATTAAATTAAAGGTGAATTTTTTTTTATTTTTCCTCTTTGTGAGCTTGGTGCAGGAAAAATAGAAAATTTAAAGTCAAGTTTTTTCTCTCTGCCACTTAGCCACTTGGATGGTATCAAAAAATATATTACAACATCTCATATTACAACATCTCTCAAGTTGCACCAAAAATATTTTTATGTTCATTTTGACTTTATTAATTGCTGCATAAAGGTATTAGATATGAGTGAAAAAGAACAGAAGACTAAAGAAATGCATAGAGGTCATATTACATAATAATTTTTATTACGTTACTATCTAAGTGTCATACTTTCCTACTCATTTATCTCACTCTGTTCCTCAATCAATCCACTTATTTTGACATTCCAGCAATCAATTTGCTCTTGACTGTAAAAGAGGATGCTTTTATGACAGACTCACATTCCCAGAATCTATTTGACTTTTTTGATATTCTAAAATGCAACAAGGAAGTTACTTCAATATTTATGTTATGACTGAATTTCCTGTTTGCCTTTTGTGAAATTCCCCCATTTGAATCAGTTGATGGGGTGCAGCACATGCGTTTCAAGCTACAAAATAAAGATTGGCGTCTCTACTGTAATAGATGGTCTTGGTATTTGGAGCACAAATTTGGTCAACAATGATGCAAAATTAAAGCACAGTTATCCCATCCAAAGTCTATTTCTTCTTTTTCTTGTATCCCGTACAAGAATTGAAGTTACCAAGTATTTTAGATCCATCTCATTCTTGCAATGCTGGAGGTCTATATGGCAAGTATCTAAACTCTTTCATTTTTCCCACCCACTGATGAACACTAATATTTTTCTAGACCCTAGACTTTTGCTATCTCAAAATAATGGTCAGGAATCAACTTAACCTTCTGCCATTTGTCTGTGTCAAATTTTATCGTCTTCTAGTTTCATCAAGACTAAAGCCTAGTTTGGCGGGAAGATATTTCTTCAGGGAGTCAATTTATACTCCATGGCAAGCAGCTTTGTTTTTATGATAGTACTGTTCATACATGACAACCTCAGGCAGTATTATCTGTTATTTTCACATGCTTATGGGCATTATTAAAATGAAAGGAACCCTTGAAGATTCAAAATTGTGATAATCCAAGCAACTTTTGAATTTGGGAAGGCAGTTTATTCATGAAATAAATAATGCATTTGAGTCTTTAAATTCAAATTCTTTTTTTTATTTTTTATTTATTTTTTTGAGTAAAGTTGTGTATCTACATTTGGTCAGATATATGACATTTTGAATGTCCCAAATGAAATGAAAGGAAGGGAAATGAAATGTTATTATGAATAAAATGGTTTCCTTGAAAATGGTAATGGAAAAATTCATTCAATCATTTATTTATTTCTATTTGCTATTGAAGTTGACTGATTTCTTTTTATATGTGGACCGTCTGTCATTAATGTTGTTATTGGCAGAGACATGTGGTATTTTGAACAGACCAGAGATTTCAGAAAACAAGAATGCTAGTTTATCGTGTAATAGCTGTAACTTTATCAATCATAAATGTAGGAAGTGGAGGGAGGAATTTGCTCTCTTTGTAAAAATGTCAAACCTTGACAGTAATTTTCCCTAAAAATTTGCATAATATGTCTTACCTGATTGCATGTAGGGACCTCAAATATTAAAAGAATCCATAGTGGTGGGGGACACCCCTTTCACCTAGATATCTCCCCCAGGACAGCGGTTTGAAACAATGTTCACCCCCTCCCAGCGGAAAACACCTTCCTATATATGCCTTTGTATCAATTAACTTTATACTACACTTGGAGCTATGCATGCATCTGTGTATGCAAGTCTGTGCAAATGCTCATTTTCCATTATCTCATGTTTATTGTAAATATGCCATGTATACATTAAAGGGTAAAAGCAGTCGCCCCAAACTTTTTAAACAACAGATAGAATGTCACAAATTTCCTCCTATTTCTCTTCCAAATATCTTTCATGATACTTTAGGACTTGCAAATTCAAGGTAAACCAAGCAGTTGTTCCTCATAAAATTCACAATTGAGTGAGTCACATGATTCTTAAGAACCATTCATGAAATAGGATAGTCTACTACACTAATACATTTTGGAGTGACTGCATTTCCCCTTTAAGCAGTTAAAATGTTGTTTGTTTTCAGCTCTCCCAGGAGAGTGTTTTACCTCCTCCAGAATTGGATATTAGCATTGTATATGATGCAGAGTAGGGTAATTGCTCATATTGAATTTGAAATATGAACCATATACACGGAGATACGTACTTGGTAGTTCTGCTTTAGTTCGGTACTAATTTCTAGCTGTTAGATAATTGATACATTCAACTAAAGAGGTATAATAAGTGTAAAATGTTGTTGACTAGCCCACAGTATATAGTCTACAGCCCTCTCAGATCTTTCAGCTCATTAGTTCCATACAATCTTTTACACTCCTTCTGCACTTAACTCCGCTATTACTTACTCTAAATCTATCTACAATTTACACTGAAAATGACAGTCTTATTTCCGTCCTTCTAACCTCGGCTCATTGTTATCACATTTAAATAATTTTTGGTTCTACAGCCCAGTAGTTTTGCAGTAATACATTTATACATCAAATACCATTGACCTTTATGACCAATGGGCCAAAAAAACTGTTGAATGTAAAAATTGGGTTGTAGGATCATTGGTTGTATAGTAGGACTACTGTATGTTTATAAACCAAAAAATGTGTATTGTAAGCTGCTTTTCGTTTCTACTGCTTTTGAATGGCTGTTTATATTTTTTCATATTAATGTATAGTTGCAGGGCTCGAAATAAGCTTGAAAAAGGGCACAGCCAAAATGAGCAAATTGGCTGTCGGTCTATGTTATTTCATAGGACATTTAGTGAGGGGCACCACAGCCATCAGTAAGGGCATGCCAGCCATGGCTGTCTGTGCTGCTGGTTATTTCGAGCCCTGTAGTTGTGTACATGGAAGTGAAATAAACGAACCAGTCTATTTGGGCTTACAGTAAAAGAGTTTTGAAGTGAAAACTACACTAGGGAACAAGAAGTATGTTCTTTCATACTTAAGTGACAAGGATGAAGTACCTACTTAATAACTGGAGCAATATCTTTTGGTATTTACTAGCGGTGCCTGCTGTAAACTGAATGTTGCCTTAGCCTTATACATTATTGGGTAAGTGGGAAGATTTATGTTGCAGTACAATTTTGAAATCCGAACATGTGTGGTCTTCAGGTTTTCTATTCATGCCAACATGTATGGTAAAACGATCAACATTCACGGAATAGTTTGCAATAAATTAGTCTTGGCTTAAGATAATTGATTTGTTTACCAAATGATTTGACGTAGGAAAAAATACAGTATATCTGGATACATAATTTGAATACTGCACTTTAATACACATCGTTGCCCCTTCCATAGCCGTCGTTGTAGTAATTTCTACTGGAGATGTTATTAAATCTTTGACACTTTGATATAGGATTATCTTTGATGAATATTAAAATTTTTGAATATATGTGCTTGTAATGATCATAAGGAGAGATAGGCTAGCAGGTTGCAGCCCTTAATCAGGCAGAATATTTGCTATTTTGGGGCTAAAAAAACTATTTTTGTTGCAAAACAGTGACATTTTGGCTGCCAAAACTGCCCAGTCTCCCAGTTTATAATAGTCTGGTGTGTTGAGGGTAATGATGTTGAGAAGTTTGATTAATTTTTCTTTCTTGTTGTAAATATTGTTTAAGTTAAGGACTCATTATTCCTTTAGAAAGGTGCTCAGTATTTGTGTATACATTCATCTTAACATTAACTTAGTTCAAACGCTCTTACTCACTGTATGGCAGATGTTAGTTGAGTGCACTCAGGGCAAGTGTGACAAGAGGGTAGCAGATATCAGCAAGCAGGGGGCTGGGTACATTTCTTAAAGAATCACTGAACATACATGCAGACCTAATAATTCGCCTATGTGAGAACTGTTGACTACATTTAAATTCACTCCTAACCCAATTTTCTTCTACTCATATGAAGGAAATAGTTACAGTACAAGTTTTTTAAATCCCCTCCTCCCCCCCCCAAAAAAAAGTTGTTTCTGGCAGTAATACTGCAGCAAACTTACAACAGGTATAATTTTTGTCAAAGTGCAAAAAAAAAGATATGTGGAGCTATAAATATACAATTATTGCTTTTCAGACCAAGAAAATATCCTGGGCTATATTCAGTCAATGTAATTGAGTGTAAAGTATTAGAATAATAGACCAGACTCATAGCCAGATGAGGTACTGAAGGGGGGAGGGGTGCAAAAAAACCTCCAGGAGAAAAATACTTTTTGTTTTAGGACAAGACATACTGTACTATTAAACTGCATGAAGGCAATAGTAATTTTAAATTAAATAGAGGGAGTGGGACAAAAATTTTCAAGAGGGAGAGGAGCACTGCCCCTTGCTCCCCTCCTTTGGCTATGGACTTGTAGTTAAAATGTTTGTTCAACTACTGTGGAGCAATGTTAGTGTCATACCTGTAGTTTTTAGTTCTCATGTGATAGTCTCAGATGAGAAATTGATATTTCAAAAGTCAGAGTAGAACTGAATCATTTTCTACGTGATAATTTGAGATATGTTGTGCTTCTGTTTCAGTGTCTTTGTAAAGAGTGTATGTGTACTGCTGGGATCAGGGAAACCTGGCTACTGTATTTTATTTTGTTGTGTAAATATTTTTCCTTTGCTTCTCTACTCAGCTATATCTGGGACTTAATGTTTTGCATTGGAGCATTTTTTTTTTTAATAAGTTTATCACTGTTTTTTTTTTTTTTTTTTTGTGATAGATACTCAAGATGTTGATCTGGATGCATTACTCGGTGATCTCTGTGAGATGGAGCAGAGCTTACAGGAACAGATCAGCAAAGGTTCACAGCCTACCACACAGGTAAATGTGGAAGGTACTAGTAGTCAGTAGGTACTCACCTCAACAACTGGCAAGTCAGGAAAACATAGTTTGAAAGGATTGCTGCAGACCACTTTGATACAATGAGGGATTCTAATGAAATTTTCACCATCGTTTTCTCCCCCTTTATGCAGTTTCTCCTACTTTTTTCAGGGCTTAAAATAAGAATCTGAAAGGGGAAGGCCAAAGGGTGTTTGGCTTGCAGAAATTTGTCACGGTACTGAGATCATGCAAGAATAAAATCTAGGCCAAAACTTGAAAGTTAAATGAATCAAAGTTAAAGTAATATAAAAGGGCATCAAAGCCATTGTGGCCTTTAGTAATTTTTTGGGGGCATCAGGGCAAAGCGAAGTGGCTTGAAGGACATGGCCTACTGTACCTCCAGTCATTCTGAGCCCTCAGTTACAATATAAACATCTGTAATGTTAATTTACTCACTTGCATGGTCACCCCTTGATTTGGTGTGACACAATTAGGCATGCTTGCAGACTCTGGTAAGTTTTGAAAGACCAAAGTTTCAAAAGTTAATTGAAATCCAGTGTTATTATATAATAGTACTTATTTATATAAAAGGAAAATAGGAAAGCTAGAGATAGGAATGTGGAAACAACAAAGGGAATGTAATATGTTAAGAGATGGATGCTAAAGATATGTGTGCATACAAGTACCCAGATTTGGTACACAGGTAACCCATAAAGTATAAGTCATAATTTGTGTGTGTGTGTGTGTGTGTGCATGTGGAGGGGAGCATTAAGGAAAATCTCTTGTCCTCTTAAATAAAGTGAATGAAAGGACATAACATATGCTAGTCAAGGAGCTTAACCTTGCAGTTGACATCTTTAAATTTTGGTGTTATTTCTTTTGTGTACATTCTTATCTGCAGGTTGAAGCAGTTTCTACTGTCAGTGACCCAATGTCACCAGATTCATCTGCCACAGGACCTCCACCTCCGCCTCCTCCACCTCCACCACCTCCTGATGATGATACATTTGATGCAGGATTTAATGATGACTTGCCTCCACCTCCCCCTGATGATGACCCATCAATAGAGTGTGGTACTGCACCCCTCCCTCCACCACCACCAGATATGGATGGAATGCATACAGATAAAAGTGTTACACAATCCTCTGCCCCACCTCCTCCTCCGCCACCACCACCTCCACCTATGCCCCCTTCAGAATCAATGACAGAAAGAATTTCCAAGCAGGTACCAGAAAGTTTGTCATTAATATCACCTTCTAATTCAACCACCACTGTGTCAGAGAGTACCCATGATGGCACAGGATCACCAGACTCCACCAGAACAACTAGCACCCAGTCAGCTCAGTCACCTGTTCAGTCTCCCAAACAGGGGCCCATAGTTGAGGTAACACCAAGTTCTCCAGCCCCAGCAGTCCTCAGCCCTAAGGCACTAGGGAGCCCAGGTTTTCAGTCACAACCGGTAAGTGGTCACAACTGGTAAGTGTAGGTATTGTAAATGAGCTGTGCAAAGTGGATGGGGAAGTACTTCAAAAATGAACTGAATCACCTGATACTCATGAAGCTGGGTTTGGTGTCTTGTTAAAATATAGGAGGATAGATTCCTGAATGTAAATTGCCAGCTACGAACCGCCCCTCCCCTTACCCCACTCCCAAAGAGATAAAATATAGAAAGAAAAGAAAAATGATCTTCTTGGTCCCATGTATGCTTAAATATCATAGGTGGTAATTGATACACTTGAGGAGGGAGTAGTGAATGAGGTGATTCTCTGTCAAACTGTTTTTGTCAAGGGGAAGCTCAATGTTGTTCTTCGTACATTTGGTCAAAAATTGTTAGTTTTCCAGCTTTACGGGTGTGGTTTATTAAATGGCTTACCCTGTACAGCAGGCTGCTTCCACTTTTAACTGGGATATGAGCATACAGTGTACATGCATATTGTGCTGTCTGCAATAGTAGTCAAAATTATCAGAACAGTTTCCAACCTGGCCAAGATTTTTAAGACTTTTTCCAAGCTCCCCTTTGTCAGCATTGACCAAAGCCGGCACCAACTCTTTTCTTCACTACGTTTCAATTCACCTTCAAAGCATCTTTGAAAAGGGGTGTGGGAATTAAATCCACATCATTTTGGTGAGGAAAGTGTGATAGTAATCTAAAAGGGAAGTGATAGGGGATGAGGGGAGAGGGGAAGGTAAGGAAAAGGAAGGGGTAGGATGGGTGGGGGAGGCAGTGGTGAACTATTTGAATGGGAGAGGGGAGGAGTAGGATACAGAAGGGTACAGAGTGAGTCATGGGAGTAAAGGGTGACATATAAAAGGAAGAAAGCACTTCAAGTATATCATCCCAAACATAAAAGTGAATTAATCATTGGTAGCTGTGTAGAATACCCATATAACTCTTGTTTGGTTGCTCCACTACCAGTCCATCTGTGGATGATGGCTCAACAAGACTTGTCTATAAGGTCTCATGATCCACTTCACTTCTTGTCATTGTTTTATTTCCATGTTCAGCTAAAGAAGTGCTCTCTAATTGTGATAGATTTTCTTCTGATATTTGTCTTACTGTAGGCCAATCTATCCAAGAGTGTCCGGGTCAAACTAAAGGAGATTGAGGACCAGCTTGAGAGTGACCCCTCGCTAACAGAGGAGGAGAGACAAGCCAAGATAAAAGCAGAAAAAATAAAAATTGCCTTAGAAAAGTTAAAAAAGGCCAATATTCAAAAGGTGAGTGTCTGTTAAAATGGATGAGTTGGGTATGGTAGTACTCTGCATGCGCTTTTAAGTTTTACCCATTAATTATGAAAGAGATGGAAGGGCACTGGGAACAATTTGGCACATTTGCCTTTGCATGACTGTGTTGTGCAAACAATAATTCAAGACATTTTAATTTGCAGGTATGGACTTACTCCACCTCATAAATTTTCTCAATGTCCAGTGTTATTTAGAGACTATTTTCAGTGTTTCATCACAATCTTTCATATCTTTGAAAACTTATGACATCATTAACAAAATGCTGAACAACATATTTTCTGAACACGCGATGAGATCAACTTCTGGGAAAGTATGAAATGGAGTATAATGGACACATAAAATCATTAAGTGACGAGAAATGATTTCTGTCAAGAAAGATCATCAAGTAATATTATCAAGTGAGAAGTGATAAAACTAAAGTGAATTTTGTAAAATTTTAAGTGATATGATCAAGTGGTGAGAGATTATAATAGCATGTAAAACTTTCCAGTGATATTATCAAGTGATGAGAGATGATAATTGAGTGAAATTATCAAGTGATGTGAGAGATGGTAATTGAGTGAAATTATCAAGAGATATTATCAAGTGATGAGAGGTGATTATACTAAGTGAAATTATCAAGTGATATTATCAAGTGATGAGAGGTGATTATACTAAGTGAAATTATCAAGTGATATTATCAAGTGATGAGAGGTGGTTATACTAAGTGAAATTATCAAGTGATTTTATCAAGTAATTAGAGGTGATTATAGTAAGTAAAATTATCAAGTGATTTTATCAAGTAATGAGAGGTGATTATAGTAAGTAAAATTATCAAGTGATATTATCAAGTAATGAGAGGTGATTATAGTAAGTAAAATTATCAAGTGATTTTATCAAGTAATGAGAGGTGATTATAGTAAGTGAAATTATCAAGTGATATTATCAAGTAATGAGAGGTGATTATAGTAAGTGAAATTATCAAGTGATATTATCAAGTGGTGAGAGAAAAATAAAAAGTGAAATTATCAAGTGATATTATCAAATGATGAGAGATGCTATAAATACTGAGTCATATTATCAAGTGATATCATCATGAAAAGTGGTGAGAGGTAACTATACTATGTGAAATTTTCTAGATATGTTATGAAATGCAGAGAGATGATAAAACTGAGTGAAATTATCGGAAAGATTTTCAAGGTGATGAGAGATGATAAGATGATATGATGTTATCAAGTGATGAGAGAGATAATTTATGAAGTGAAATTATCAAGTGCTATTATTAAATTGGAAAAGTGTATGAACCTTGTTTAATTGTGTTTCTACATTGATATTTCAAGCAGTGTTACAGTACCTTATTGCATTGAAGCCAGACCACCAAGGTAAAGAAGCAATATTGTGTTGTCATGAATGTGTAACAGCTTAATGTAGATTGAACTGAAACAATAACTTGTTCTTGTTTGCATTGCTTTAGGAATGTGAATATTTACTGTTGAATGTAATGACTTGTTGTGATGGGGTTAATACTGTTTCTTTTCTTGTTTATAGCTCATTGTCCGAGTGTACACTGACGATGGAGGCTCAAAGACAGTGTTTCTTGATGAAACGATGTCCTGTCGTACGGCAACGTCAATGATGGTTGAAAAGAACCATCTTGAATATAAACCAGACCTTTGTATCTTGGAACAAATTCCTGACCTTTACATGGGTGAGTATATTTAAGGTCTATGAATTACCTTTATCCTAACTTAACAGTCATCCTATGGACCTTAGGCATTGACGTCACTCAATGTCATTATGGAGGCAAAACAATGAATCATATGGCACGCATGCAGTAGACTTTGCATGCCCATGTAGTAGACTTATGTGCCTATGTGATTGGCGACAAATCAGCTATCTGCATATGTTGGTGTGACTTGCAATGATAAGCGTTTGCCTCCAAATCAAGGAGCACTTTCTGCTCGATGACGTCATATGCATAAGGACTATTCTATTTTCTGATAGTAATCCTAATTGTGATGCTAATGCTACCCTTAGCTCTAATCCAACGAAGATTATGGTCTAGTGGACCATCAATCTATTGAGCCATCGGTTGGGTGGGATTCCCCTATTCACCAGATCAATGTCAGTTTGTAGCCAGTATTATACTTGCCCAATTTGGTTGCCTTCCAAAAACCACATTGAAGATGAATCAGTTATGTTAGTGCTGAGCATCTTCTAAGTATCTTTGGTTTTTCTGTGGTAACAGAGGGTTGTCATGTTGATATGTTTGTGGAAAATCTTGAAGATTTTTTACTTTATGCCAGGGAGGCCAAATCTCTGCAAATTTTCAAGTCCCGGTTTGAAACTTACCTTTTTGGTGCGTCATTTTTTGTGTTGTTTCACATTGTGTACCTAGTTTTCCTTCTTGTCTTGGTGTGTTACTGTTTATGTATACAAATGTTAATGGTTCAGTATTGTGCATCAATTTTTGTCAAGCATTATGTTCTTTGTTATGATGCTATATTAATGCATTATGGGTATTGGTAAAGTCATTTGAGGAAAAAAAATATATAAGAACCAGTAATTGTAGGAAAGATTATAATGCGTCATTAAATGCAACCTTGGATATTTTGCTGGTGGTAATAGAATTTTGTACGATGACATTGATGTTACAATTACAGATATAGCTTTGGAGAAGAACGTTCATGCCTGGAAATTGCTTTCAAATGATCTGAACAGAAACAATAGTGACTGTAAGGAAAATGTACTTAACTTGTCACAGCTTACAATTTTGCGACCAATTTGGGAGGCTTAAAGGTTCTATTATTTTACATATCTAAAAATATCAGCATTGGAGCACAAGTCATTTATCATTATTAAATTGTTGAAAATCAATTTAAAGTGTCATAAAATTTCAAGTTTTGCCAATTTTCGTTGAATTGTTTTGAAGGAAAAGTGAGTGGTTTCACTGGTTTCATTACAAACAAGGAATTTGTCTACAAACACTGAAAAAAGTGGGTCGGGATGAAGTGTGGAATGTATCTTTAAGTGCTGCAATTTACTCAGGTGTAGATAGTGAATAGTTTATATACTTCAAAGGCAATTGAGTATTTGAGGTAGGATAACTACAGTGGTAGAATGTAGTTAAGGTATGCAACATCCCAAATCTTGAAAGGTATGTATGTTAAGAAATAAAGTACATTAGAAACCTTAATGGTGGCTTGATGTTACTGTCATATTGGTCTTCGAAGTTTTGATGATTTTTCATTAGTATAAATTTGGTGAGATAGAAAAATAGAGCAACACAAAGTTACAGCTTCAAATCAGTTTCAATAGTTGGTCATTACAGTCTGTTTCACTCCTCATCACCTCCTATTTTACATATGTAATTCCCCAACTGCATGTGCCATCTGGCATAAATAACTACCACCGGGATGGCACCTTCCCACTATTAGAGGGCAGTGTGTTAGAACCACTCTTCCACTGCTTCAAGCAAGACATGTTTTTGCCACTGTCTGGCATTCAGAGAGTTCTCACCTACTTTTGGAGGACATGAGAGTCTTTTCACTGTATGTTTGGTAACACTTATATTATGAATGGGCCAGCGTGCCATATGAAACATGCTAAGTAGCAAATGGCAGTAACAACTTCCCTGAGTGGAAGCTGGCCCCAAATCCGATCAATGACTGATGAATGGACCAGTGTGTACTATTACAACATGGTGTTCATGGAATAGCAGCAACTCTCTAGCAGGTTTGTGATAGCAGCCTTCTGGTCAGAAAGAAGTTTAATTCCATTAGTAGCTTAATTGTAACAGACGTGTGGTTTATTTTTTACTTTTGCATATTATCTTGATGTGTCTGTCCGCGCAAGCCTGGGATAGAGCGTCTGAGCTACAGCTTTACATCGAAGACCTGATGTCCTTTATCACAAAGGAAGCCCAAATTTGAGATCATGCATTGTTTTTATGTCATACAACTGGTTAAGAAACTATTAAAATTTATCTTTGTGATTGCCCAGGAGTCAAACGTAATGACCAGTGGAGAGGGCAGGGATATTACATTTATCATTTTGAAAGTCTTGTAGTGAGAACTTTCGTTGTAATGAAGTCTCAGAATTCCATTACCAGGAACCTTTTGGAAAATTTCATATCAAAACTATATGCAAATAACTTGTTTTGCCTTTAGTGCAGTCTGTACTGAGAAAATTTTAAATTCAGCTTGGATTGAAAAAGGATATTATTTTGTAGCTGGCCTCAGTAGCTGTAAACTCTTCGGGTTACATCTAATTGAAATATTCCTTGAATTGCCTCTGCAATAAAGAAGAAGAGGCAGTACTTCAAACAATTTAGTGTGGGCCACCCATTCTTAGAGTTGTCATGTATTAGCAGAGGTACAGGATATTTATAGAATTATGACAAAGTAAGGTGTCAGTTAAAATTTAAAGAAGCAAAGCTTGTTGGCATTTTAAAGCTCTGTGACATCGCTTAATTCTCCAGAGAGTCCATATGATGGGTTTACGGCTTGCATCCCAGCCTCTTAGAAGTGTATTCCACTAGACAAAATTGTGTGAAAGCAAGTAGCAGATGTCGAAGGAATCCAAGCTTCACTGATTTTGTTATCATTACCAAAGATGAAGCCTTGTGTGTTAATGGTTGGATGGATGTTGCAAGGATAGTTCTAAAAAAAACAACATTGAGATGTTTTCAAATTCCGTTAAGATGACAATCCTGTTTTGTATTAGTTACAGCTGGAACAGGGAAACTTTTGAACAGTTTCTGGCAGAAATGATCATCAAGATTTGTGGATGATGATTTATAAGATAGTAATGTTTGATGGAATTGTAAGTGTAAGTTGTTGCCTTCATAAATAAACTTTAATATTTCTGTGGGAATGAATGTGAGACATTGCTGTCAAACTGAAATAGTTTTATCTTCACCATAGTGCACAGGCTTTACTTCATTTACATCTAGGATTTTTCAATTATTTCTCACCTCTCGCTAAACATACCCCTGTAGCAATGACAAAAGCAAAACTCCTGAATCTCTGGCCAACGTTTTCGAGTTCATCGAAAAAAGTACAGATTTAAATTTGTACTTTTGCACTTTCATTAACGCTATTAGGCAATCAAGAAAGTCTACTTGCATTTAACAAGCCTTTATCCAATGACTAGCACACTATCTATGGCAAGAAGAGATAGATTTATAGTTGTCCATAAAGACCTGCTTCTATTATCTTCTATTATGGTTTCAAAGGTGTATGGATAGAATAGTGTAAAATTTAAGCTCTCTAATTGTAAATTAATTTTTTAAGTCTGTGTGTGCATATAGGTAATTGATGTTAAAATATTTTGTCATGCGCCTCTTTTTTGGGATGATGAGAGTGATCAGGCTTTTGCTTGGAGTGGGTCAGGGATGAAGAGGAAAAGAGAGGGGGAGGTGAGTGTAAAAAAATGGGGCAGGAAGAAGGGTCAAAAGGGGAGGGAGAATGAGAGAAGACAAATTTGTAGTGAAAAAACTGAAATCAAGGCTAAGGGTGTAGAATGAGAGGGATGGCATGGGGTCCCTTGCCCTTTGTCATCAGTAGCATATTCCCCTGATTCATGATTTGACTTTCGAAAATAAGGATTGCAATTAAAACATTTTCGTGTTTGCAAATTTCAAAAATGTGTGATGGCAGACTACAGTGATATGAATTCAAATACAATTAGTTCTGTACATGACCTCTAACAAGCAGTGTCTTTGGTGGATAATTTTGGAAACTTTTTGTAAATGAAGACTGTCTTTCGGTTTCAGTAGTTGAGATTATCGTGAATTGCTTTCTTTACACAATGACCCTAATTGCATGGTTGTTTAAGACAAAAGTAAAAGTGTTGGTGTTGATTACAGGGGTTATTTTCTTGAAGGTTAATGTTAGAAGTTTACATGTATCAATTTTGCCATATGAAAACATGCGGAGAATGGCAAGTGCCAGGTGTTACATCCAGGCTGTATAGACCGTATGCATTGATGTTATGTGATGTCATTTTCACAGGTATTCAATGAAGTATACTGCACACATCACCTAGACTTTGTGTGTGCCCTAAGTAGAATTACTGGTTCACAAATCAGCTCCCTGCACTTGTTGGTATATATAGACCTTATGCATTGTCATCATGTGATGTCATTTTTGCGAGTAATCAATAAGGCATACTGCACACATGATGTTGACTTCACACTTGAGCTTAGTAGACTTTCTGTACGTGCATATCCTGCTGGTACACAAGTCAGCTGTCAGCATCTGTTGGTGTAAGTTGCAATGATAGGCGCTTGCCACCATCAGGGGCGCACTTCCTGTTTTGAGACGTCATGTGCATAAGGTCTATTAATCGGCTGTTGCCATGTTGTATGTAGGTTGCAAGCAGACTGTAGGTAAGAATACAGGCAGTACTGGCAAGTTGCAGGTAGTACAAGGAGGCTGCAGCCTGCACGCAGCCTTCTGTGGGCAGTTAACTGACAGGCTGCAGCTTGGTTGGACTAGGAAAATGAGTTGTTTGTTGGGATCTGTATTAAGTAAAACTTTATGCTGCCAATCAAAGTTATTTGTACATATTTGTAGGCTTGCAGCCATACAAAGTACAAACCATGTCATATCTTTATGTAAGATGTATGTAAAAGAGGGTCTGACTCTTTTATCCTAGTGAAACAGATGATTTGGGAAAATGTTTTTGTGCAATGCATCATGGGATGGGTCAAAGGTGAAGTGAACCACTTACCTTCGTGACAGTTGTTGATTATGTGCACCTCTTTGGAAGTATACGTCATGGTATTACAAGCACAGGCAATAGTGCAGGGGTAATTCAAGTCCACCCGGCGGGCAAGTATATCACACGCATGCACACACAGGCGAAAATGTTGTCACAGTACAGCTGACCTTGTGACACCACCAGAAGTGCTGAATTTCCCAACTCATCTGTTGTATTCCTTCCGTGTAGAACCTGTGTGTGTTTGTCGAGATATCAACACTTTGAGGTGTCAAATTTTCTACCAAAAGTGAGGCAGATACAAACAGGCATCACGTGATAATTTCAAATTGATGTTTTCGTTTCTCTGGACAGTTTACATTTGATTGTATCCAAAATTTGCTTTATACAGTATTACAGTGCACCACAGGCAGTAATACTGTATGTTTAATCTATGTATTTTAGCCACGGATAAAGTTATATGTTGAAAAATGAAGAAGGAAAAATGTACTCATCATTGTGGAATTAAGACATTAAATTTGTTTACCTTTTGCTTATTGAGAGATCATGTGATAACCTCTAGTGCATAAGCTCAGAAATTGCACACGGGAGTTGAATGTAAATGTCAAAATGATGTTTGAGCAGCATGCTCCTTAGTTCATTTGCATTGAGTGGGGAATAATTTGAGACTTATTAGACATGATCTACAAACACTTGGAGGGAATTAAAAATGGCCGTACATTGATACAGTAAATAGACTCCAATCATTTGTCAAAATACTGTTTAAGGTGACTGTACCCATTAAGTTAAATTCCTTGAACCCTGTGAGAATATTCTGTCAATCAGTTTGCACATTATGGTGTTTGTGTGTCAGGTCATCTGGAAGCAGGATGGGTTTGTTGCTCAGGACTTCTCATGTCAGATGGTATGAGGCTATGAGCTATTCCTGTTATAAACAAATCAAATAGAGAAGTGTTTGTGTAACAAATAAAACAAGACATCTGCAAGATTTTAAACGATTGAAATTGACAAACATGTGTAGGTGGATAGATAACTGAGCATGATGAGAATGTTAAATGTATAACCAAACCCATAAAATAGATAGAGGGCTTCCTGTATCTGTACTTAAAACAGGAAGCCAGGATGAAATAGTGAAAATCACTAAAAAAGATAGCGATATTTTGAAATTCTCCTAATCTGATCAATGGTACTGTTGCAAAGATTTAAAAATTGGATTCCCTTAGTTCATTGTGCATTCTGCATTCAGGGCATTGTGCTTCAAACTGGAAAGCACAGCTGAAGTGAGATCTCTTAAAGATGGACATTCATCACCCCAAAGTATATTTTTAGTGTGGGGTTATCAAAATTCTCAGTTGGTTACTGCTCTTTGATTGACATCAAAGATTGAAAATTCAAATGATGCGGAGTAGCTCACATTCCACACAATGCAAAGAGAATGTTTGGATTACACATTATAGCCTTGTGTGCTTACCGGGACATGATCTTACGAAGCAGTAACATAGGTTTGTGTCTGCACAAGGAGGAGCTTTATACAGTTATGGGAGGAGCTACAAGTTGCAAGGTTGGAAGAACTGGAACTAGCTGGGATGATGAGAATTGCCCTTTAAAATCCCTCCTACAGGCAATTTAATAATCTGCAGAGATGCCCATGAAAGGTTGTAAAAATAGGGAGAGTGGAGGAAATTATGGACATAATGATATTTCTTCCTCAAGTAGTACTATCAAATGGTACACAGTAAGAGGATAGGATTGTTTATGTTGGGAGTGAGCTGTACAGATGATATTTTAATGAGTTTATAGGATTTTAAGTTCCTCTTTTAATTTCATTTGGATGGACTTTTGATTAAGATGTACACCTACAGTATATATGCTTATTTCGGACTTTATTGATGCGTCAGTTGAAGCTAAGAATAATCCTGCTTCCCCAACAAATACCTCGCTTGACAATCCTTGCAGGCATTTCGAGTAATGTCAATAGAGAGGGAGTAAGTTGTAAACTAATATACAACTTATACAAAGTTGTGGGAGAGGAAATTTCATCAGGGGAGTTGAGAAAATCATAGTAATTTTATAGGACTGCTGATATTTATTGATTTAAAGTTAACTGCATTGGCTCTTCATCAAATGCCTGGCTTGACAATACCCCAAGCAATTTAATTAATAGGGAACTATGAAACTTTTCAAAGCTGTTGTAAATACTTTGATGAGGGAGTTAAGAAAAACAGTATAATTTAATAGGATTGCTTGTATTAAGTTGACTGAAGGTTCTTAAATAATTGATGGAAGAATTATTATTTATCAGTCATAACAGTGAAAGATTAAAGATTACTTTTTAGTGGGGACATGAGATGAAAAAATGGCTAAACAATGAGGAAGTGGTTCTTAACAAAATTAATTATAATTGATACAGCAACATTTTCCCCCTGGGCCTTACTCTTTCACCACTTCCAACCCCTGTTGAATTGGATGCCATGTAAATTAAAGGTGTAATTCATTCTCCCACATTCATCATTCATTGTGGATAAATACTGTCCTCAAGTTGTAAATGGTTTGTAAGTATTATTGATCCATATCTCCCCCTCCCCCACCCAACCTCTTATCTGCATTTGTAGCTGTTACCTGCCCACAGTAGGTACCTGACAAACAGATGAGTTCATGGTAGAAAGAAGCCGTATTTGGAAGGCACCCTTAATTCTTCTCTTGAGCCCATGTCAGTCAGATGATGCCATTTGTAGCCTGGTTTTACTTTTTAATAAAAGCTGTGGAAGTTTTTTTTATGTCTCCAATAAAGGAAGTGTATGTTGAGAGTCTGTTTCATTTTCCATTTCCACAGAACGAATTGTTGAGGATCATGAAAGTCTCATCAATGATGTATTAATCAACTGGAAAAGAGAAACTACGAACAGGGTTCTGTTTTCTGAAAGAAAAGAAAAATATGCCATTTTCAGGAATCCACAGGTTTGTTGAAACATCCTCGATTGTAATTTGGAAGAAAATTGTTTTCTTTAGAACCAATGTGTTGAAGGATGGTGCATGAAATTATTGAAGGCAGTTTGCTTTATAACCAGAGGGGAAGGGAAATGGAGTGACAATTACGGTTTCCACTTTTCCTTTGTCAATGGCCACTTCTGTCAGTAACATTTCTTCTTCCTTGCTAAATTTTTGTTTTTATTTCCTATTATGTCGTAGGCAATAATGGTTAAAGGGAAAATACATTCCTGTCAGTGTAAATTGATATACCCAGGTAACAATTCATGCATGTCTCTTATCAATCATGTGACAATTTTTTTATCACTGAATTGTCAAATTCATGCAGAATAACTCCTTAGTTTATCATCCATTGGCAATATCATGAAAGATATTTGCCATGGAAATAAGAGGAGATTATTAAAAGAAGGGTCTAAGCTCAAATCAAGTTTTGATATGTTAGGGTCGTGGGAATGGCTGGACAACTTTAGCTGCATTTAGACTGTGTTAGAGTTACAGTATGGCCACATGCACAGAATAGTATGGCTCTTAATTTCTTTTCCTTTTTATAATAAATTAATGCAAAAAATTGCCTGAAAGAAAAGGGTTAACTGGTGGAGAATTGAAGTGTGTTACAAACGTGTCCATAAAATATTCACTTATTTCTTTCAAATTGTAGATGTCGAAGGCCAGAGAGTAATTAGGGTAAAGTTTCAAGATATTTAAAGAAATTCAGATTGTTTTAAAAATGGAGGAATCTTTGCAGATTTTTTCAAAACTGGGTAAAACATTGAAAAGAAGAAGAAAAATAAGACATGTACCACCCCGTGCGTGGCAATATTTAATGTTGAAATGGTGTTAAGAGTGGGTTGAAAGTGGTTTAGCCTATGGTGGATCCAGTAAGATGGAAGTCACATGAACGGCATGTATGGAAGAAATTCACATTTGGAGAATGAGTTGTAATCTACTTTGTCCCTCATTACCCTCTTCTTACACCTCCAGTCGATCCTACACATGTTGGCAGACCTTCCCATCACATTTCTAGACTATCCTCAGGTACTATCTCTCAGAGGACAGGCCAGATCCTCTGATAGAAGCTAAAGATTGTCTGGGAATCTGAACAGAAGATCTACTAACTGTGTAGGATGGACTGCTGGTGTTAATTAATAGGAGGTATTAGCTCTGGTAGATTCTCAAACCAGGGAGTTTTTTTGGAGATTTTACCCTAAAGTAATATTGCAGGGGACCTTTAGCTGACCTTTTGTCTCGACCCCTGGATGAAATACAGGTAGTACAGTGATCTCTGCATGTGTATGTTCCATTCCAGATATTTTTTCCACTCATCATCTGACGTCCCTAATAAACATTCTCTTTCATTCAGAATTACCTCCTTTCATCAAGTTCATCGCAAGCAGCACATGAATTTGCGGAGAAGTCGAAAGAGGTTCTTATCAAGGAGTTCTTTGCTGATACTGGTAGCCAGGTACCTGAAGTCGATGGTGTGCTTTGGATGAAGGCTGAAGGAAAGAAATCATGGAAGAGATTTTATTTCATATTAAGAGCTTCGGGACTCTATTTTTCTCCAAAAGGAAAATCAAAGGTAGAATATCAAAACGTAGGGTCTACATTATGTAGAAACACTTGTATTTTTTTTTCCTTTCTGCTAAAAAAACATAACCAAGCATTTCAAGCAATGATATGGCTATGTTTATGCAAGGGTGGTGCCAAGAAGGACAGGGGGCCATGGCATGTAAGTTATTCCCAATAGGGCCCAACTGTGTGGACGATTGACCTGTATAAGCTTAAAATAAGTACAAATTCTTTTCAGTGCAGGCTTACCCGTAAAATTTTTGTGCGCTTCACGCGCTTTGCAGTTTCACAGCATAGATTCTGGGAAAACATTAAATCAGTGCGAAACCACGTTCCTCTAGTATATACAAATTTTATGCAATCTATGCTTTGCAATGGCATGGTATAGTACACAGGTTGTCTTCAAATCCCCCTTAACCAACCCCTTCAATTGCATCGGGGCTGTCGGGGCATCGGGTCACTGAACCCCCATTGGGGTAGTCTGGTCCTCTTATCTGGCTAATCCTGGCACTACCCGTGTATTTATGCACCATGTACAGTATGATCATTTATGTTTGGATAGCAGAAATGACTACATACTAGCTCTTAAGTTGTTAGATTTATGATTCTGTCACTAAATGTGAAGCCTCACTGTGTATTTAAGTTGAAATATGGCAAATGTCCCAATTTAGTGTATTATAACATCATACATGTGGCTTGTTCAGTGTGTATGTACATCTATGGCAGTGAAAAGATAACAGATCGAAATGTGAAGAAAATTAGTAGAATCCAGGGCAGTATATCTAGCAAACTTGAGGTTAGTCGAACATGCAGTGTCTTGTAGACAAACGTACCTTCTTAAAAGTGCCTCCTTTAATAGACATGTATACAACATTTGTTTATGGTACAACTACTTTTATGGAATCAGTGGGCTTTGTTGTATTCTAAGTATCATGGCTGTCTCTGCAGTGGCATTGCAGTAAATATTGACATAATTGCCTTGTGACATTAAAGTCAGGTAACTATATAGCTCTTTTAGTGGTACCAGTTTTATCATTGGATGGTAGAGATATATTCTAGAGTAATCTCTGGCCTTTAGAATACTTCCTTTCCTAGATTTCAGAAATCATGGAAAGACTCTCCCTAATGTTTATAGTGCTTTAAATCTGTGATTGTGAGTGTTTTAGTTTCATTTATTCGTTGCAGTCTTCTAAAGATTTGGTCTGCCTTGTTGGATTTGAACACCATAATATTTATCATGGGGTTGGCTGGAAGAAGAAATACAAGGCACCTACAGATCACTGCTTTGCTATCAAGGTAAGGAAGTTTGATGTACATAGCAGGTATGGTAGAGAGAATTTTTACAGGCTAGTTGTTGCTGTAGGTATTCTTTCACATTCTGCAGAAGTGAAGGTAAGGGGTTATTATGTGTAATGGTAAAACAAAGATAGGTGACCAGCCTTTATATCTTGAAAAACGAAGTTCTCAGACCATTTGAAATGCTGGTGGAGTTGACTTGGTGTTTTAATGAGGGAATGCCCTGCATTCAAGGGGTCCTAAGATCATATCTTAGCACCATGGCAGAACCATGTGGAAAGGCTGTTTGCTCAGCATGGATTTTTACAGTAATGCTGGCATTAGAGGAAATACCCATTAGCTAGATTTGAGAAAAACTCCAACCACAACTGATCCTCTGAGCAAATTAACTGTGCAGCTCAACTTCCTGGCAGGCATGAACCTTATCTTGATTCCTGAGAAGCTGTATTGTTGAAAGCCACTCATGCATGACACACTCAAAAGCTGTGCTGGGTCTGAATTGGAGAGCCTCCCCAACAGTTTTGAGGAAGAAACCACAAAGCAAACAAATCAATAAAGTGGCCTGATGCTTCTTCTCCAAGTTGCCATTGCCAGATAGGGTAAGTGAAGGTAATGGGAGATCCCTGTTATGGGGGGGGGGTTGGAGAGTGTTGGGGGCCGGTTGCCAGATTTTTTTCACTTAAAAAATGGGTTGTTGTCTGACTCAGGATAAGTTCAATCCAGGAATTCTTCCCCTTCATTCAGGTCTTGCTTTGGTTCAGCTGTTGAGTAGTGTGGCAAAGCAAGGGCCTCCTTCCCTCCCAGCTTTTGGGAAATGGAGTCAAGACTGGCAATACACTGTAGTCCATTGAAGTGGGAAGTTAAGTAGCTGTCTGGAAAGCCTGAGTGGGATTATTACATCCCTGCCTTATTACCCCTAAAGCAGTCATTGAAACGAAAAGGCACTTGATGGCGTTTTGTCCACAGTCAAGGTGGTATAAGGTTCTCAATGAGCTCAAATGATGTCCTAACCCTTAATACAATAAGCTAAAGTCAAATGTTTATTTCTTTATGTACATCAGTGTTTTCCTTACAATCTGTATCAAGGATTTATTAAACTACAGTCAGACTAAGTGATATGTTAAGTCAATATTCTTGAAATGCATGATTTGTTGGTAAATATCATCTGTAGGGAATAAGGATGCAGATGTTGAAATGGCGAAGGTACTGACGTTTCCTGAGGTAGCAACCCCTCCTACCTAAATTATTATTGAAACATTCGTTATTCTATTCTTTTAACATAGGTTCGTGTGGTTAATGAGTGGATTAATGCCCCTTTTAGGTTGACTCTGTAGTTAAGCAGTCACCATTTCACTCTCAATAAACATTTGACTGATTTTTTCTGAAGTCTGTGTTTGTCAGATTCTTAAATGCCAGTCAGAATGTTTGGCAACTTTGTTCACAAACAATTTGTAAAATATTTCTGCAATTTGAAGTTTAAAGCAACCAATTTGTTGACCTTTGACACAGAGTGCATAAGCCCTAATCTATTTCTGTAAATTTGTGTATTGTTTCATCTACAGCATCCTCAACTTCAACAAAAGTCCAAGTACATCAAGTACTTATGTGCAGAAGATTATCGATCTAGTCAAAGGTGGATAGCTGGAATACGACTTGCAAAGGTAAATCGAGGACAGCATCTCATCCCGACATGTCTGACCCCTGCATACCTATGGGCAGTGTATGTGTATGCAGGTTTCCACACAATTTCAGCAGGTTACATTCACCTGAACACCTCCCACTGGGACAATTTCCACATGGACATCTCCCCTTGGAGACCTCCCACTGGGACAATTTCCACATGGACATCTCCCCTTGGAGACCTCCCACTGGGACAGCTTCCCCAGAAAAATTCCCATCCTAGACAACTCCAACCCATGACAGTTCAAAATTTTGTGCGTAAGGGATAATAATCATGGGTGGGAATTGTCCAAGTGGTAATTGTGTGGTAGCGAATTGTTCTGGGGAAAGATTTCCACTGGGATTTGTTTGGGTGGGAATTGTCAGGGGGGAGTTTTCTGGTCATGGTGGTCATGGTGTATGCATGAGGAAATGGAATCAAAGGCAAATTTTCTTCCTGCAAAAGTTTATGTGTCATTTTATGTTATATTCAGAATTTGTATTTTTGGGGTGCCCTTTCAAATACTGTTTGATTTGGGGTGGTAAAAAAATGCTAGTTTTTTGGCAGATTTCCCTGGAATCTTGCAGTCTTTTTCCTATATGTTAAGCTAATTTTTGTACTGCATGTTGCTATTCCCTCTCCTCCCTCCCCTCCCTCAGCTCCCTTCCCTTCCCCTATCCTTCTCTGCCCCCACCCTTTTTGACTGTCCACAATCCTCTCCCCCTTCTCCATGAAGTAGCACTTTGTGTACCACCATTCAGTGACAGGGTTAGTATGTACAAACTTAAGTTGAAAATAATGGAACTTGAGGGGATCCACCGGTGTATATGTAGTAAGGTGCATTAACAGCAAAGTTTTTATATCAGTGACAGAGTGTGATCAGTCAGCACTTGTGAAATGAATAGGGTGGCCATACATTCTTTTTTTCACCAGATTGTGCAGCTTTTGGGCAGCCTGTCCTCCAACCAGCATTACTTGACAATATTAGCGGTACTCATCAGTTACATTTGCAGACGACCTTGTTATACACCTGCACCCACAGTCAGTTTGATTAACTAAAGCACACAACCTGGATGGCTTGTATTGCAATATGTCTGTGTATACACTGTGCTGGAGTGTGGTAGTGACATGACATGGCTGAAGACTGTCATGTCCTTCTTTTTGTGAATTTGGAAATGGTCACCCTAAAAATGTGTAAAGGACAAAGATGTTTATAATCTTAATAATTTATTTTACTTTCATGCAGTATGGAAAACAGCTTCTAGATAACTACAACCAAACGCAGAAGGAACTGACTGAGTATAAAGTGCGCCATCTATCCGATGTCTCCCCCCACACCAATGGTACATCCGACACAGTATCTTTGTCTAGTATGCACTCAACTGTCAGTTCTCATAGTTCCAGTAGTGGCTCTTTACATGGTAAGGTCTTAATAGTGATACAGGGGTTGCCATATGGGTGTTAAAAATGTCAAAAAAAAAAATCAAATTCAGCGTTTTTTGAGACGGAGTTTGCATACAACATTTTTAAAATATGCCAAACAGCATTGTGGCATTACTTTGGTGTTTTTTGCATTTTCATGATCAGTTTCCTAAAGAAAGAGCATACTCCCTCACAATTTCCCCAGAAAAATGAGGTAAAATGCATAATTTATGTGCTTTAACTCACATCAACATCATAGGATAACTACATCAATAAATTCGTTGATTCTTAAAAAAGATGGTTACTTGACAGTCATCAATGATTTTTAAGCAATTGAAGTGCCCAAAGCTGATGAGTTTGCATTTGGCATTTTTTTTTACCATATTCAATGCTAAGTTTGGCCAGTTGCCTCACAGATAATCTGGCAACTCTGTTAAACTCTGACTTTAGGCAAGATTATAAAACTGCAAAACTTATATCCTTATATCATTAAGAAGAGGGTGACTGCACCAAACAAGTAGTTGATCCTTGTAAAAAAGCCTTTCCCATGATAATGAATTACGGTAAAATGTTTGTCTAAAGGTGGCAAGGGAGCTCCAGCTTATGGTAAACTATGTTTTACTCTCTTGGACAGCTGCGGGACAAAGAGTACTATGGATTTTGGTTATGTAATTAGACAAAGAGGGGTTTAACCATAGTTTACGGAGGGTGTATAATTTTTAAGATAGGTTGGACAAGGGGAAGGGGGAAATATGCAGGATGATGTTTGCAAGACAAGGACTACAGGTGAGCCCTGGTTGGAAACTATTGCTTTAAAATTACTGGGGTGCACTACTACCACTAGAAGGATCTCTGTCTTATTGCGGGCCCTGGGATTGATGACATATTCCTCACTTGTAATCTTGTCAGATTTTATTCATCATAGTAAATTAGAAAAATGTAGATGAAATTAAGAGATGTGTAAAATGCATTTGTAAAGGTTATTTATTAAATCCAGTTGGAACTTTTAAAGTGCATGATAAGGTATTCTTATCTTGGGGGAAGGGGGGGGGGGTCCGAAATACTGCAGTTGCTATAATTTGGCTAGATTTAGCCCGAAAAATTGGAGTATTACTTGAAGTATCATGTTGATTTAGTGACTTTGGGGTGTTGTAGAAATCTTGCAAGTGCTGTAAAAATTTGAGCATTTTTTCTTGGAGATTGCATTTGAACTACAAAATGGTGTAAAATATTGTAGCAAAAGGTCGTTTTCTCATTTGTAAAACATACTTCTAACATTTTCTTCTGTCACTGTGAGTATCAAAGGGTAGTTTTCTAGAATGTGGAAAAATTCAGGCAGTTGTATATGCTGTTTTCTTCACAAAGTTTGTTCACTTTTTGTAATACTAAAATATAATCCCAAACTAGTGAAAAGTGTAAATGTTTTCTGTTTTTCGATAAAGTAGATGTCGTTTCCACATGTTGTGAGGTAGGGAGAACAAAAATTCCTTTTCACCTAAAGCCCCTTGTGGTTGTTAGTAAAAATTGCTTTTGGATGTTGGTCTGCAGTACAAGCTACATTTGGGAGGTGAGGGGAGGGGTGGGTGATTATCAGCTATGGGGAGGGAAAAGAGAGTAAGAAAATCATGGTTTCTGAGTGAGAAGAAAGGTGAAATGGACTAAATGTTCCTTACTGAATTGTTGAATTTGCCATGATTTCTGCATGGTTGTAATAAATAGTAATTCATGATGCATCCCTTCTTCTTTTGGTATTTGTAGATTCTAAATCAAATCGTCCATCTCTGTCAGTGTTCCAGCCAACGCAAGTCCTACCATTACAATCCAATGCGCCCATGAGGAGGGGTACTGTGGGTAACATGTTTGCTAATGCATGGAAGAAAGGTCTGGAAGTTGATGGCAAGGGTACTGCGGTGGTGAGTATGGTGAAAACAGCTAGACAGGTCTTTTCTTCAATTGACAGTGTCCCAAAGGACCAAGCAAAATTAACTTCAAAATAACCAGCAGCTTTGCATAACATTCTTAGTGAGGGGGAGCTACTTACATTTTGGTGATCAACAGGGGGATGCTTTAACACTGGGAAAGGATTTTTATTGTACAGCTTGTGAACGTTTTTCGTTTTTTTTTGTTTTTTTTGTGTAGCTGGGAAACTTCCTGGACTTGCGACTTTCCTTATTGCTGTGTTTGGTAGATACGTGGAAACAAGTACAGCAGAGTTTACAAGAATTTCAAGGATACTTCTGTCCCAAATCATTAAATTGTGATGTTTCTGGTTTTTTTTTTTGCTATAAATTCTGTCTGTGACCTTTGCTAAACTCAAATCAAGCAGGAAAGAAATGTATGGGTTGACAGCACACTTTGACATTCAAGTACATTGGAACTGATAATTATTTCTGTCACTTTGATAAGCAATTATTTGTGAATAGTACTTTGTCGAAATAATGCCAGTCCTTTTTTAAAAACTGAAAGTAATAAAAATGATGAAAATAATGAAGAAACTGAAAGTTAGATGAAATAAATAAATTTAAATAAGTGAAAATAAATATTAAAATGAAAATTAATTTGAAGCTATAAAAATAAAGAGAATAATATTATTGCCAGCCCTCACATAATATCAAACTGCCAATAAAGTTAGCCAAACTAGGTTTTCTCTCAAGAGGAAATACGAATGACATTGTTATACCTGTGTTTTTTTTTATCAGTATTCCATATCCAGCAATTTTTTCATTCAATCAGAGATTGTAATACTTAGAAGGAGGTGACTGACCCAGCATGACATAGGAAAAGCTGTTATTTAGGCCACATTTATCCACCATGTGCATCTCAAAACTAAATACCAATTGTCAGGGATAAAACTTTGTCTCATCAATCACGTCCCCCTTTCTGTGAGCTTGCACTTTTAACCTGAGTTCCTTTGCGACATCATGTTCTTAATCCCAGTTTTGTTACAGAATTCCTTTACATGAGAATTTTTTTTGATTGGTTTAAAGGGAGAGCAAAAGTCCTATTGCAGAAACCAGCTGCTCTGTCCTCCTTTACCCCCATCCTTATTAATGCATCCCATCATCACAAGCTTCCTCCTTCCCTGCTTCTTTAATTTATAAATGTTGCTCTCATGCATCTGCTGGTCTCTTGTCTCTCTAGGCATCGTCTAACGGACAGCTTCTCCAGTCGCCAACGTCACATGAGGTAATGCTTCCACATTTTAAATGTCTTCATTCACAGCTCTTCATTTTTTTGTATACCATTCCATTTTTATTTGGAAAACAAAAAACAAGAAATGCTTTCTTAATGCTTGTCTTCCCCATGCATCCTGGATACTTACATCTATTTCTTTCATCAAACCACTCCTACCTTTGTAGTATATACTTCCTCATGATTTTGTTTTGCTCCACCAGAATACAGAGTCCCCAAGGCCAGCAATAGTGACCCCAACAAAGTCAAAGCGACCCAGCCAAACGCTGAATGAATTTGAAGTCCAGAGAGCCTTGCAAGAACTGGAGATGGATCTAGACAAAGAAGAGCTCAATCAGGTAACCGTGCCTAGGGCTCCCCTGTCAAGCGCTACTAAAAGTTCGACCCCTGACTCTTTGGCAGGTTTGTTCGTGCAGCCAAGTCCAGTTATTAAACAGCGCCCTCGTTCTTCCACATCTGACCAACAGTCACCGACTCTCAGTCCAAGACCAGGACAAAGCCCCCGTTCATCTACCGGCAGTTCCAAGGGGGCATACAGTCCCTGCTCTTCGGTGTCATCAGCATCAAGTGTGCACCTGCTTCAGTCAAAACAGGCCTTACCTCTGATGTCTCCTGCCCCTCCTAAACCAACATCTCCAGCTGACCCTAGCAGTGAACGACACTATAAAAATTTGTCTGCCCTGATAGATCGTACCCCTCCCAATTCACCTCCCCCAGAGGACCCTGGGTACCTTACCCCTAAAGAATTGAATCAGTTGATGAACAAAGGGAATGAACAGTTGTCACCAACTTCTCATACAAAAAAGAAACGACCAATCCCTGTTCAACCCCCTATGGTTCCCCCTTCCTTCAAGTCTACTAATGCTTCTGCAGCTGGTAAACATGGGCCAAAAAGTCCATCACCCGTTCGTGATGCAGAAAATTCACAGTATCATTTGGTCATGGCTCCTGAGGAAACTGAGAAACATTTAAATGCTACTGGTAGATCGTCAAGGCCGGAGGCAATTGCTCTCCATGGAAATTTGAGTCCGGGAGGCCACCCACCAGCTTCTCCATTGTCTCCGAGTGGAAAACACTGTTCATTGGGAAGTCCAAGCAGGAAACCACCTCCTCCCCCTCCCCAAAGAAGTCCCACTACCAAACTGATCAATCGTTTGTCTGGAACAGAGGAACATTTTATCTATGAAAGTAAAGGGGAGGCACCAAAAAGAGTGCAGTTCAAAGATGGGTTTGAAGAAATACCCAAGGGTGCATATGATTACGACTCGGAGGGGTCATCCCTGTCATCTGCCTCGTCTCCAAGCACTCCCCATTCAAGTTATGGACGACCAAACTTTCAACAATCTCAAAAAGAAAGTCTTTATAAGAATACAGGCGATAGGGGGCTGCAGCAGTATCCCAGGGTATCTTCCAATTGTGGCGTAGATGACCATATGGTACCTCCGCCCCCACCTCCACCACCCCCTCCACCCGTTCCTCAGGTAAACAATGGCTACAGTCATTGCGTTCCAAGACCTCATCCCCCACCAATGCCACAAAGGGGTGACAATTATGATCACACTGTACCAGGAACATTGTTCCCACCTCCTCCTCCTCCTTCTATCATGTCAAACTCATATGATACTTTAGTTAGAAATGATATATCAGTCAGCAGTCCGGGGGGTGGTGCTCCCACATTTGGTTTCCCCAGGCAGCCCTCTCCTACCCTTGCAGCCCCCACATTCCTGAATGAATTGAATGATGCACTGGTTAAGCCAAAGAGTCCCACCCGGCACAGCAGTATACCCCAGCCTGCACCTCCAGTTTTACCCAAACCAACATTTGCCAGACCAAAGTCTGCACCAGGTCAGCCTACTGTTTCCTCGAGGAGGACACATCCCAACACCCACATCCACCCCCATCATGGGTCGTCTGTCAGGCAGAGAAGCCCTTCGTCCCCCTACAGCCCTTCAAATAGTAACATATTTCAATATCCTGTTCCAGCTAACCAGGGGTCACCAAAACGAAACCCAAGTTACAACCCACAAAGGTACCCTGGTCAGCCGGGTACCCATATACCACCGGGGGTACCTTATGGTCAGGCATCTCCGCACACTCATCCAGCTGGGTCCCACCAGAGCAGGGATCCATCAGAAGGATTCCCCCCTCCTCCAATGCCTCACAGCCCTCCAATCTCCCCAGGACAATCTAGACTTCCAAGGCCAGCCGGGCCACCAGTTCAACCTAAACCAAACAAACATCGGCATAGTAGCAAGGGACCAAAACCACCCGCTCCCCCACGAGGATATGATGCACCCAGAAGACAAAGTGACTATGTTTAATAGAGAAATCAATCCAAAGTTTGGTGCAATTATAGTATTTGTGTAATATTTTTATAACCACTATTATGAGTACAGATTTAAGATAAGCCTTTGTAAAAAATTCTTATCAAAAGCAAATGGCAAGGTGTATTATAGAGAAACTCTTTATTAATGGCATGTTTTGTAAAAAAAGAAAGTTTGAGAATAAGTATGTTCAAAGTGAAAAAATAACCCACCTCTGGAAATAACTGAAAGATGAAATGTGCAAGGTATTGCAGTACTATTGTAGATTTAATGGTGGGAAGCTGCTTGGAACTTTGTAACACTGTTACAGAAAAATTAACAACTCTCTCAAAAGTTTGTTCCTATACAAATTAAGGAGCAGGGATTGCAAGGAAGATCTCTGTATGCATTTTTACTCAATTGAAACAGGATGAAAATGGTCTACACATGACCGTTTTATCCAGTTAACATTTTTGAACAATACATCAGGGACTGATGATGATGATGACAATTTAAGACCTAATTGGATTTATATAAATTGTCTCAAGAAGTGTAAAACATTGAGAGTAGAATCTAATTTTAAGTATTGAAAAAAAAAAGTGTTTGAATACTTTTTGGTGTTAAATCCTGTCCTTTACATGACATCCAGTATAAGGACAATGAAAGCAGCATAAATTTGTTAAAAATGTATAAATCTAACCAATGTACACAGTAATTTTCTACTGAAAATTTAAAAAATCAATTAGAATTTTTTCCTTGTTGGTGTTGTTTAAAGGAAAACAGATGTACAAAAAATAAGCTAGTGGATTGCAGTCACCTTTAAGAAGTCTTAGTGTTTCATGTTTCAGTACAGTGAGGTTTTATAACAAAAATATATCTGCTATTTGTCTGTGTATGTAAAAAACATATTTTTTTTGGAGGGGGTGGCTGTGATAGGTGCATAATTCAGGCTTTATAGGGATTTTATCAGTATTTGAGGTACATGTATGATATTTTCCTCTCTTCAAGGCAGAGAAGCTTATCAAAGGGATTCTTTTTAAGTAATGCTATATGTCTGATATTAGTAGGCCTAAACATGGGAGTCATGGGCATATGTAAGAGCCAGGGTACTGGGCCCCTACCACCTGGGTTGGGCTTGAATATATCTCTTGGGCATTTTTTTTTTTTTTTGTAATAATGCAGGCTTAAATGGTTCATGCCCACAAAAAAAAGAATGCCATATTTCTATTGGGAGCATCTTTTGTTAATTAAAAGAGGTAGGGGCTTTAAGATGGTCAGATGGGGAAACAAAAGCAGGGTTCAAAATTGACCTAAAATTAATTTCAAAGGGAAAACAATACATGGATGTGCACATCATACTTTACTGATGAAAATTTGCCTATTTAAGGGTTTGGAATACAAGGCATGTGTTCCTCATTTGAAAAAAAAAAAAAAACAGGAATTGAAGGAAATGGATGGAGGGGGTGGTTGAGAGGGAATGATTATTAGAATAATGAGATTTTGTTCATACTGTGTTATTATTCAAGTGTAAGACTACAATGTTGACTATATAAGGCTTGAAATCACTGGTTGGTGCAGGGGTGTCAAGCTATAAACAAATGCTCAATTGCTGTATGGTATTATCATAATTTATGGCTACCTTTAACTGTTCTTTGATTCCTACCCAAATCTTTTCTATGCATGTTTAATATTCTGCATTCTTCCTGCATGCTTGTGTATATCATTCTCTCAGGCATTGCTTGTGTTTCTTAAAATAAGTGGATGTCAAATTTGGTGGTAGATGTATATATTTCTTTGCCGCTCCGTGATTTTTGGTCAAAAGTGTCGAAATTCAAAGGGTTAATTGCTGTATGGTAGCTACTTGACTCAAAATCACAAATCAGTGGTGGTAAAGTCTAGGACCTAATGGTTTTCTTTTAGGAGAGAAGTAATTTTGGCATAAAATCCTGCTGGTAAGGTGTTAAAATGACCATTTCCCACTTAAAAAGCAAACACTGCTTTATGAATATTCATGCTATTTCCCTTCCAAGAAAGTAATGATACAAGCTAGGATTGATGCACCAAGATGGCACTCTTGATAAAATTAAAGTAATGGTAAAGCTAATTTGTTTTGACTAAAAAAGGCACCTTAACAGCAGATTGCAATTATTTAAAAATCTAATTGCTGTAAAGAAAAGCTTCATTTTATTTGGAGAGATAATATGACAATGATTCCCATGATTTGAAAAAAAAAAAAAAAAAGAAAAAAAAAATTTGTTGCCCTCAATGTTAAATAGAGCACACTGGCTCAGTCATAAGCTGCTGCTGAACAGCAAGTTATAGCACTGCAGGTTGTAGCATGCCACCACAGGCTTAATGGGGTGTGGACCGTGAAATTTTAGGTTTTATGGTGATGACATGCACCTCTGCATTTTTAGTTTTATTTTTTTACATTACATATTATTATGGAGTTGGTGTATGCGGTGGGTAGAGAAGCAATGAGAGAAAATGAAACAAAAAAAAAAAATTTATACTTTATATGGAACAAGATGAATCCATTTGCAGATCATGCTGCATTATAAGTGAAATTTTTTAAAGCCCAAGTATTATTTTTTGCCATTTGCCTCTGTTTGTTAAATTAATGATCATTATTCAATAAGAGGAGATCACTTTACAATGGAAGAGAATGCAAAATTGCTGATAGGAAATATTTAAGGGGCTTGTTGAGTTGGTTCACAAAATTTGTGATTTTTTCACACCTGTTGAGATTTTACTCACATGTTAATGGTAAATGGTCAAACTAAAAGATTCTGCTCATCTGACTCACAACTGAAATGACACTGATAGGGTAATGAATGATTAAAACCATTTGTTACAAGTTTGTGATCAGACAATTTTTACCATTAGGTATTAATCATATGCAACCCCTGTCCACAAAAACAGTTTCTCACATTTTCAGGAACTATAGGATGTGATACACAAGGAATGAGGCTAATTAGAAACATTGTCATGTTATGATTTCCTTCAGACTCATCCCAAAATGATATCATTTCAATGAGCCCTTTAAGCAGCATTGATTGGTTGGAAATAAGAATTTCAGATTAATATGAGGAAGCATAATTTGAAATTTTGTGTTGTTGTGTGAGATTAAAGAAGATTATCATGCAGCAAAAGTGATGTATTTATGCGAATAAGCAATTTTTGAAGTTGGCAAATTGGGGGGGGGGGACACTGTAAAACTCTACTAAAGATAAATATTTCAGCCATAAAATGATGCATTTGAAGTTAGCCTACTGTACTATCATGTGATAGGCTAGCATGTAATTGCCCTATACTTTTCTGTAATATCAAATAAATGTTCCTGAATTTTTCTTTATGTGCACCTGCTTTTCACTCATTTTGATTTAAAGGTTGTTTTCTCCCCTCACCTGCACAGGATGGAACTAGCGGTTGAGTGACTTGCCCGAATGCCTCGTTACTGCCTTGTTTGCATCGCATGCTGTCTGCTGATTGGTTGAACATCTACTGAGCTGCTCTTTCCGTGGCCGTCTTCACAAATTTGTGCTTGTTCATGCCTTGGTTGTGTATCACGCATGCACCATTTCTTTGCAAAGTAGTAGATTTAGACCCATTTTGTC